>OZ014470.1:43937362-44134645 GCA_963965965.1 Trididemnum nubilum
GTTTGCTTTACCGCCCGTGTTATAGCCTTAAGTTCATAATAACGTTAAACGAAGGCCTGGGGTTGCAACTTTTAGGAAAAAACTCTTTAAATTTCTTACAGGTTTTGCATATAAATTATTAAAAATTTGAATTAAGGGGTTACTGGCTCGGGACCCCTAGTTGTGAGTCAGGGGCTTTGGGGCTCCCTGGTTGTCAGTTAGAGGCCCCGAGGCCCCCTGGTCGTTAATTATGGGCCCTGGATCCCCTTGGTCGTCAGTTAGGGGCCCGGGACCTCCTGGTTGTCAGTTAGGGGCCCCGTGGTTGTCAGTTAGGAACTCCGGGGCGCCCTGGTTGTCAGTTAGGGGCCCCCTGGTTGTCAGTCAGGTCCCCGGGGCCCATTGGTTGTCAGTTAGGGGCTCCGGGGCCCCCTGGTTGTCAGTCAAGGTCTCCGGGGCACTGCCTGTCAGTTAGGGGCCCTTTGTTGTCGGTTAGAGTCCCCGGGGCTCCTGGTTGTCAGTTAGGGGCCCCGGGCCCCCCTGGTTGTCGGTTAGAGGCCCCAGGACCCCCTGGTTGTTTGTTAGGGGCCCCCCTAGTTGTCAGTTAGGGGTTCCGGGGCCTTCTGGTTGTCTATTAGGGACCCCAGGACCCCTGGTTGTTAGTTACGGTCCCCGGGGCCCCTGCTTGTCAGTTACGGGCCCTGAGGCCCCATGTTCGTCAGTTAGGGGCCCCGGCCCCCTGGTTGTCAGTTAGGGGCCCCGGGGCCCCCTGCTTGTTAATAGGGGCCCCGGAGCACCCTGGTTGTCAGTTAGGGGCACCAGGGTCCCTGGTTGTTAGTTAGAGCCCCCCTGGTTGTTATTTAGGGGCCCTGGGGCCCCCTGGTTATTTGTTAGGGGCCGTGGGGCCCCCTGGTTGTTAGTTAGGGACCTTGGGGCCCCCTGGTTGTCAGTTAGGGGCCCCGGGCTTCCCTGGTTATCAGTTAGGGGCCCTGGGGTCCCCTAGTTGTTGGTTTGGGGCCCGGGGCTCACTCATCGTCATTAATGTTATTGTTCATTACTGTTACGTGCGTAATTGCTGAAAAAAAAACTGCAACTAAACAGCGCTAGCCTATACGTTGTCGTAATTTTTATCATTGGTGGTATTTTAATTAGGGGGGGGGGGCCCTGGCTACGCCTATGTTACCAAGGATGGCAGTACGTAGGTACGCCTCAATTTTTGTTAAGAAGTACGGTAGGCTGGTACGGTACGCCTTTTTTGTAATGGTACAGGTACGGCACGTTGGTACAGTGCGCTTCAAAAATTTAACTGAATACGGTACGGTTCAAGGTGCGAGGTACGTAGCACGCAAATTCTTAACGTACCGTACCGTACTGCAATTCTTGGTCATTACTCATTAGTCAACAGAATATCGTTCAACATTTTTTTAAAGTTAAATGCGCAGCATTGCCCAGGAACCAAAGTTTACCTGGCACTATTATACTACTACTATAAAACCGGCGGAGATTGAAAGACCTAAACTAACTTTCTTGTTCCAATTCTACTTTTTCGCAGTTACAAATGTGGAAAATTGAGCGACGGACGGCAGTACATTCCATTTAGAAGAAAACGCAAGAAGTTTACAGCAATCTGAGAGGTGAAATCGACACAAAATATCTGCGTATATCTACCTTGTTTATGGCTTAGGTTCGTTTGATGATCTGCCCTGCCAGTATGTTTCTCATTGTCTTCACTCAAACAGAAATAAGAAAACGACTTCCAAAGAAACCAAACATTAGAAACTGAGCATTCCACGACACCATACGAGTTAAATATCGCGAAGCTACAAGAAACGTCCGCAAAATCTTGTATTCCGTTTCACTACTTGAAATGAAGCAGAAACAGTGAATAATTTTTGGAGTTTTGGTTTAAGTTTATTAAAGGCAACAAACATTTCGAGCAAAATGATCATGTATCTGAGTTTGCTAAAGCAAAGTACAGTAGGCACCGCTTAATATGACCACCTTGGGACCAGACCATTTTGGTCATGACATCCGAATCGTCATAAAAACTGAAGTTGCCATATAACCGCGCCTGAATCGACGCCGTAAGCCACAAGAAGTCCAAATACCGTCAAAGTCATTGTTTAACCGAAGTAACAGTGTGACGTTGTTGGCAGTAAAACGAAGTACAATTCTGTAACAGTGCAAGTGACGGCAAAACTAAGTACAGTATGTAACGATATGTACAAGCGGTGGTAGAGCATGACAAAGTAAATAACAGTTCAAGTAACGTTTAATCAAAGTAACATATCGAAGCACCGCAAAACAAATTCAAAATGTTACTCACGAATGTTAGTTAGTTTTAGGTGCAAAAAACTCGGTGATGTTTCGCTGAACAAGATCTTTTCGCAAAAAATCACGAATTTGTCCAGCGAAAGTATCAAACTCTTCCATTGACGGAAAACCCTTCGCTTCCAAGCCTATGCGGAGTTGATTGAGCATTTTTCTCATGTCAGCATTCTGTGGTAAAGGCGCAGGATCGGGTTCTTCGGGCTCTTCTTCATCTTCACTTTCAACAATTTCAGATTGTGCTGTGTACCTCGCGACAATTTCTTGTTCTCGTTCTTCAATTGTTTCTTCTGTGGCAATTTCAACATCGTTATCAATGTCTATCCACTGCAAAAAGTCATTTTCCGTCATGTCAGCTGGAGCTGGAGGCATGTCAACATCTTCTGCATCTTCCACTGCTCTATCCTGAACTTTGGTCTTGAATTTTGCCTTTCCCCAGCAGTTTTGAATGCATTTTGGTGTAACTTTTGCCCACGATGTTGCCAGAATATGCATTGCATCCAAAACGGAAATTTCCTTTGCAATTTCATTAGCCGTTTTGGTGTCTCCTTCCACAGAATCATCTATCTTTTCGATAATCCGACAACAAATTTCGTGGCGTGCATATGCTTTCAAGGCCCTAATTATGCCCATGTCGCATGGTTGGATTAACGATATCGTGTTT
This sequence comes from Trididemnum nubilum, assembly GCA_963965965.1. Lineage (NCBI taxonomy): Eukaryota > Metazoa > Chordata > Ascidiacea > Aplousobranchia > Didemnidae > Trididemnum > Trididemnum nubilum. The sequence continues at coordinate 43,940,331 of OZ014470.1, forward strand.
GGTGGTAGAAACATCATTTGGATCTGTTTCAGCGGAACATCTACATGTGCAGAGCAATTGTCCACCAGCAGCAGAATTTTCTTATTTTCTTTCCAAAGCTGGAGATCCCAGTTCTGCAGCCAATTCGTCCAGATTTGCGACGTCATCCACGCATTTTGAGAAAACCTGTATTCCGTTGGAAATGTCTTGACATTTTTGAAACACCGTGGCTGTTTAGATTTTCCAATGACCAACAGTCGCGATTTTGAGCCGGTCATATTGTTGCACACTAGCACAGTTACACGATCTTTAGCCACTTTTACGCCCCTTTCAAATCGCTTCTTGCTCTTTTCAACATACGTCGAATCGGGCAGTGCACGGAAATAAAATCCCGTCTCGTCAGCGTTGTAGATGTTGTCTGGACCATACTTCTCGATTATTTCGGCGACATTGTTTTCAGTCCAGGCATTTGCTGCTTTCCCATCTGCTTCTTTGAACTCACCCTGTACTTTACCCAACCACTCCAATCCATATCGCACTTTCCAACGATGAAACCATCCTTCTGTAGCTGAGAAGTCATCGTAGCCCATTTGTTGAGCTAACTGCTCGGGCTTCAGCCTCAAAATTGGACCATTAACCTTTACGCCTCTCAACTTGGCGAACTTGTACCAATCATACAGTCCGTCTTCCACATCTTCGTTTTTTCCAGTGCGATGTCGTTTTCTGTTGTTGCCACGTTGTTCGGCAACTTCAGCCCGTATCTTGGCCTCATTTTGAATCGCAAGTCGCAAAAATCCACGTTTCACCTTCAACGCTTCCGCCGCTTTCCTCTCGCTCATCTTGGGCAGCTTTTTAAATTGCTAAAGAACTTCAAGTTTTTGTGATGCTGTTACATCTGTCCGAGCTGTTTTCAGCGACATGCTGCTCAAGCTGTAATACGTTTTTGGTCGATTTGAAACAACGAATACAGTACGACTGTGTTAGTAAATGTACTTCATAGCAATGAGACTGTTTCGTCATTAAGACCCGGTACAGAGCGTACAGAAAACACAAATGTTGAAAAGGCGAAGTTTTAAGTGTGCGGCGGGAAAAAATACTGTACTGTAATAAGAGAGATGAAGAAAACCTTAGTCATATTATCCAAAATTTGGTCACATTAAACGGAGAATTTTAAATGGAGTAATTCCGGACCGTACCAAATTGGTCATAATAAGCGGCTGGTCATAATATCTGTGGTCATAAAAAGCGGCGCCTACTGTATTTGATGTGGTTAACGAAGCTTACAAAGTACCAAAAGGGGCCATTTCTTGTCCGAATCAAATTTAAGCTGTATTTATGTAATAATATCCCGCATTGAAACATTTTCAAGCTAAAGCTGTTGCTTTCTTTTTCCGTTTAATGAATATTCAGCAAATGACAGGCGGTGTAATATTGTTCCAACTTTTAATTAAGACTTGAAGTATTTCCTCATTTTGAAATAATTCAAACAGAGAAAAAAATCTTTAAATGAAGCATATTTTTTCAATATTTGAAAAACTAGTACATAAAAAATGAAGTGTTGTGCTAATTTGTTCATTCAAAACCTTTGAGTGTAACTAACAACCTCAATTTTTTGAATAAAATGAGGCGCTGAAGTATTATTAATTTTTTGAGCTACGTTTGCTTCAATATTGTTGGCAATATCCCAGCAAATTATTTTCTCTTAGTTCAAACAAATTATAATTCTTCCAACTTTTTTTAACCCCTCTACAGTCTACAGCCACCACCAACCGAGAAGCCTATTTGGTATAACTCATAATTTTTCTTGCCTTTAGAGTCCGTTATTGCGCGAATTTTTGTGTGAATTGTGACATTCACGTTCTGATAAGCAAGCAGAATATTTTTTGATGCAAGAAACAGTAATTTTATGATGTATTGGCAACGTGTAGAACTCAGCACGAGATTTGAGACAATAAATCCATGCAATTTAACTTCACCGTAAGGCAGACCATCATTTTCTCTGTCAGCTCTTACATAATTTATTTTTGAACAACTAAGATTAACAATTGAAACGTCACATTCGATCAAGTTCAATACCGCTTTAACTGTGTTGAATACTATTGCCAAGGCCCGGGCCACACTGCTGGACGAAAAGTAGTGAGCGTACGAGCATATCCGTAGTTTATTTACCAAAAAAACAGTACGACCGTCTTACATGCGTACTAGTTGTAGTTGGTTTAAAGAGAGGGTTAAGCCTAGCCAAGTATGACATCAAAAAATAGCATTTAATTTTCTGATCACAAAGCAAAGAATTTTTTTGCGAAGATTGTCTAGTTTATGAAAAAATCAAAAAATCCGCTTCAACTCCACACATCTGGGAATGGATATGGATTGGATGACAATTTCATGACGTACAAGTTGGTTAACAAAAAACCGCAAAAGGTTGTTCACGATGGTAAACAAAAAGGATAAGCGAGGTAGAAGCGAGAAATCACTCAAAATTACCAAAGAGAGATAGCTTTAAAGAATTTTGGCGGTTTTTTGCTAACCAACCAGTGCGTAATCAAATTGTCAGCCAATTCAAATCCTTACTCAGATGTGCGGAGTTGAAGCGGAATTTCTTGATTTTTTCAGAAACTAGACAATCTTCGACAAAAAATCTTTTTGCGTTGTGATCAGAAAACTAAATGCTATTTTTTGATGTCGTAATTGGCTAGAATTCACCCTCCCTTTAAACTATGGATACGCTCGTACCCTCACGATATTACGCCCAGTGTACACCGGGCCTAACCCGTAACAGCTAAAGGCAGGGGCGTATTTAGGGGGGGGGGCATTGGGCTATGGCCCCCACTTTTGGGTCGGCAGGATAGTATAATTAGCATTAGAATAGTATGCAAAATTGCGGCATGACTCCCCCCTTTGTAACTTGGGCAGAAGGTTTGAGCACACAAACGGTAGGCGAAGACCTTTGTTTTTGGTCTGCACCCAATTTTGGGCCAAAAACCGGACTAAATTTGAGTGAAGACTTTTTTTTTGGTCTTCAGCTGATTTTGGACAGGAAAACCGGATTGATTCTGGGTGGAAAAATTTTTATTCTGATATTTGTTATTCTCAAATTTTCTGCCCCCGTTTTCAAAATCCTGCGTACGCTACTGGCTAAAGGCCTCCCTAAGTCATTTTTAATCTTCTACTGTCAACTCTACGTGTACGGTATAGCACAGGTCTTTTTCTAGAAGGAAGCTCGGGATAAAATATTTTTCAACGGATTTGCAAAATCATGGCAAATGAATTGCTGCGCCGAGTTGCACAGCATCAATTACTAAATTAGCGATTAATTCAGTAGTTGTAGCGGGAAACTACCCCAGAATGTGAATATTCAAATTTTACCGAAAAGAAAGTAATGTTTTGTATAAACCAACGAGGTCAATATAAACTTGCATTAAACGACGGATATTTTGCAGCTGAAATAGAAACTGGCTGCTACAGCTATCAAATTCAATTTAGTGAGCATTTTATACTCTACGAGTGTTTCAGGTAAATATTTACCTATTTTAACAAATTAAATAGCGAAAAACTGTCGTACCCAGCGACTTGAAATGACGATAATGAAAACAATATGACGTTCAGTTGAAGTTTGACCTGCGTTTAAGTCGATTTTTATCATAAACTAACACATCAAAGCGTATCTACAGTATGTGACAATCGCAAATTACGGACGGCCGCCTACATGGACTAACTTTGCAACTCCAAACATTGAGGTCTATTAACAGCCATGCAAGATAACTAACAGGGTATTCGAGTTTGCAGAAACCATAACAAAAACGTTTACACTTTGTCGAATTAAAATCCAGGACCCCGAGGTTGAGCAGTAAAATGCACCAACCTTGGGAGTGTTGGGATGAAAATTTTTTTTTAGATCTTTTCTGTCACTATTCAATATATGCATGTTATATTGCCTAATAGATTTAGTTTTGTATCACCAAAATAGAGCAGACAATTATTCTGAGGAATAGAAAAACCCTACGAAGTCATCAATAGTTTTTAGATAAGTTTTGGGGTAAGCCTCCAGTCTCAACGCTTTGGCAAACCACCCCAGTTTTCAGACATTCGAGCTGTTTTTTGGGGCTGGACCTGGAAAAATGATGTGCAATAACGGTCTCTCCGTCCCAAGCATGTAACTTTCGGGCTAAAATGCATGGCAATTCTCAGCTGAACTCTGAATTTTTCATTATGTTCAATTTTTTTTTTTTGATTCTCCAAGTTTCAGCGCCTCTGCTACGTAGTTAAACTGAAATATTTTTCAAAAAGGGGATCAAAAAATATCAAACCTTCAAATTTATTTTGTTTTGCCTGTTTTTGGCGTCGAGCACTAGGGTTCTTAAGCAGCGAGATTTCTGCCTTCCTTAAAAAAATGATTCTATCTTAATGGGAATACTAATTTGTCTTATGCTTGCACCCATGTTCCACAGTGCTTTTTACTGGATTTGTTTTTACGCGCAGAGTTAAAATACTAAATTATAATTCACGGATTAAACCCAATAAGCTTTTTGTTTACTGTTCTGGCAAAATTACAACGCATATTTCATCATTGACCTTAGGGGTAAACAAACTTTCTTGGCAGGACGTTTGCCAAAATAGTGATGAACAAGGATGGCAGAACAGTGCCGTCGCCAAAGCATACTAAGTGAGGGGATACTAGCCAAAAATGGGAGGACACTAAAATTTGCTTTAAAAAACTGATCTTTAGATCTTGTACGGCTACATTTATGCGCAATTTTAAAATAAGGCCGGCCACGTTTCTTAGCTCGCGTCGTCTGCGGCCCATAATCGCTTGAAAAATCTATCTACAGCAGTGAATGCTACCAGACGTGCAACCAGAATTTTGCAAAGAGGGGTGAACCAAAGTAAACTTTTTGCACAAAACCTGCCTGATTTAGCCCCCGTGCTGAACAAACTGATGCAACTCAAGCGTGTCACTAAATATTTAATGACTGTAGATGGAAGGCCTAGTGGCGGAGCCCCCAGCAGCTGTGCAATTTTGCAGCAAAAATATAGCAATTCTAACGCCATTTTAATCACATTTCGCTCTTTTTAAAGCCATATAAATAACTAAATATCTAAAATTCAGAAGTCATTTCAAAGAATTAAATTGCTTTCACCTTCTAACTTAGGCCAAGTCTAAAATGCATTAAAAAGCTCGTATTTTTAGCTGTAATTTTCTAAGTGGCTTGGCTGAAGGGGCTTAAGCACCTTCAACCTAGCTGCGCCACTAAGTGTGACCTCAAAATCTTGAGTGTGCTCTAAAAATCAAAACAGCAGGTCTTTGAAAACAAATGTTTTCACGTATTTTTTACGTCATTATCTCTAACGAAGTACCGGTAACGATTCTACAGGCTTCCATGTCTCTTCGGCGACACACCCATAAAGGCATGTTAATAAGAATATTGCGTCAGATTTATGTAGAACAGTTGATTTCCAGCAATTTCGCAAAGAATCGAGAAAACGTCCAAGGAGAATTATGTTTAAACGTATTTATTCCTTTTTCCATCATTGTTTGTTTGTCTTGTCGTTGTGTGATGTTCCAATAACAATATTTTTAGTAAATCAAAATGAAGGGCAGAGCCCCCCCGAAGCGACGGCACTGTGGCAGTACGGTACGCCTTAATTTTTGCTAAGAAGTACGGTACGCGTTTTTTGTAATGGTACGGTACGTTGGTGAGCGGTTTAAATTTGCGTTTTATGTGCAACATGCGGCCGTCAATGAAGGTTTGTGCGACCGCGCACAATACAAATAAAAATACACGATATACCACCAGTTGCTAGACCCGTATCTGTGTCTAGACTCTATTTAATGTAGTCTACATTGACTGCACGATATATATTCTCAAGTAATCATTATAGCCTCGTAATTTATCCTTACAATTTAAAATGCTACTAAACTTATTTTTATCGTTCGCCCGGACAAAACACTATAGCCTCTTCCAGCGAGTAGTAAGTGACGACAAATGGGTAGTCAGCAAAGGTCTGATGTCAGCTATTCGAATCTAATAATGTTGAGGCAGTTTTGCGTGTATTGAAAGCTGAAATAGGCACATTTACAATTGCATCCTCATTCATGATTTTTCCGATATCTTGAAAATTATTCGGTATCGGTACTCAAAATGCACTATAATTTTACAAATTATTTGTTTAGCAGTATTGTTACTTGTGCAGTGAACCCTTTTCCGAAAACTCTCAACATGACGATGTCAAGTAGCAGCACTGTTATAATTCATCCCTTTCTGCCCCCTATCGAACAATTCTAAAGAGAGAAGTACCGATAAATTTAATTGCAATAACGCCTCTTAAATGACAAGACGTACACAGGTTTCAGACACATTAAAATCAATTTGACCAACTAAACAAATGCAGATATCTTTGCTGTATTAAAACGCAAATGAACTTAATTTTCGCACACAAACTGTCATTTTTATCTTTAAACTTTTCCTGTGTTGCATTATTTTTTGTTCTATAAGATTTTGACAGTCATGAATGAAGTATCGGCGAATAAAGCTCAGCAGTTATGAAGTTCAAGTACACCTCAAGCCAATGCTAATTATTAAAAGTGCGTTCGTATTGGACGCGAAGTGAAAGTTGCCAACCTTCACGAGTGGTTGCTTACGTCACTTGCACAAAATAAGCCAACCACTCAACATGGGCGTCGGCAAGAAGGGGCAGGCAATGGCCCCCCTGGATTTTCAATCTTAACCCTTCCAAATTTCAAAAATTCTTCCATTTTTAGTAGCTAATACCGGCTATCTTTCTATTGGACCCCCCCCGAAAAATTTTCTGCCGACGCCCTTGCAGCTTAACAACAGTTATGTCTGAATGAAGTTAAGCAGCCGCTTGCGAAGTATGCGGCCTGTCGTCAAATTTTGGTTGCTTCGCGACCATTATAATGCACCTTAATTTCTTCGGTTCCGATCACCCTTATACAGGAGTTCCTCATTTCATCCTCCCCGTTTAATTATTCCAAATAATTTCAAAAAGTTGGTAGTATGAGGACGAGCAAGGTTCAGAGATTTTGAATGAATTTCCAATAAAAAGAGCTACATTTTTGGAGTATTTTTGAACAAATTGCTGCTTCGAGACATTACCTTTTAGGAAAAAGCGTATACTACCACTGTTACTCACATTAACTTACCAGTTTCGATTTTTTTTTTGGTTCACCCTCACAAAAATTTAATTCACCCAGGGCTGAACCATTTACCCTTCTAAGAAATGCTGCCTTAAGCTTACCTTGAGGTATAATACGAATCAGATATAAACAAAAAACACGTCTACATAGGTCGCATATATCATTAATGGATAGTTGTATAACCAGATTGAGTGATTGAAGGTACGGTACGCAAAAAAAAAACGTACCGTACTAATGTACGGTACCTGGTACAGTACGGCTAAATATGCGAGGTAGGTAGTACGCAAATTCTGAACGTACCGTACCACCATCCTTGCTGATAACCGTCACTCGACCCAATGCCATAATCACGCAGATTTAAATGCTGGCCGTAGATTTCCAACGTTGTGGAGAAAAGAATTTATTTTATTTTTTTAATTAAAAAGAAACACAATTCACACAAAACAAAAACTTAAGCCATGAAACAAACGATAAAGCAAAAAAAAAAAAAGTAATGAAGCTTAGCGGTTGGCAATGTTAAAATTCATGGAGAGTGACTAACAATTAAAACTCAAAGTTGGCCTTATTAAGCAGTAAAATTTGAAAGGATGAATATTGAAAGATCAACGCAACAGGTTTCATAGATCTGCGTAGAAATCAACTAGTGGATCGGAAGTGATCTTCGTCTATGGTAGAATAGATATGACCCTCATTACTAAGAAAATCCAAAGCATTTCTGAACAAAATCAAAATGGGTTAGTACAACACAAAAAAGGGTTGCAAAGGGGGTAGAAAAAAAAACAAACCAGACAACACTACAGCAAACATGCGTAAGAGTTCTGCACTACTGCATACAACTTCCTCAAATATAGTTTATTAATACTTAGGTGAAACTATTCAACATGAGCTAAAATGTGCGACCATTGGTTTCATATTCATTACAATCATCATTCATCAGGCACAATAAATCTCTAAAAAAGCAAATGCATCATACATCAACTGAATGGGTATTATGATTCTCTATTTAATGCAAATAACTTAACTCTTACCGTCGAAAAGTTGCAGTCCATCCTATTAAATTTCAGTGAGGGACCAAGGCAGAATTTAACAGGATGGACTGCAACTTTTCGACGGTAAGTGGTTGAGTTATTTGCATGAAATAGAGAATCATAATACCCATTCAGTTGATGTATGATGCATTTGCTTTTTTACAGAGATTTAATGTGCCTGATGATTGTAATAAACATGAAACCAATGGTCGGACATTTTAGCTTATGTTGAATAGTTTCACCTAAATACGAGCTGTGCTTTGGCATCGAGCACTATTTGTAGGTGCTGTGAAAATCACTTACTCTAGTTTATTATTACCGTATTTTATTATCGCATTATCTCGTATATGCAGAAAAAATTCGCACTTAAGCGAATTTACTTTGGTATCGCAGTGTCATTGATTTCGTAAGCTTTCCATTCTCGTGCCGGAGACCAGGGCATCATATTAGGGGGCTTCAGCCCCCTTCCCTAGCCAAGTCACTAAGAACAAACTTCCCCAAAATACAAGCGGTTTAACGTGTTGTGGACTTGACCTGTAAGTAAGCGGGAGCTAAAGGGGCTGCGCAATTTAATTTTTTTACTAGATTTTGAATTTTAACAGTTTAGTTCTTTCAAATGATTTCCAAAAGCGTACAAAAAGTGATCCAAATGGCGCTTAAAATGGCTATTTTTTTTTCAAAATATCACAAAAATTGCCCAGGGGCCTCAGACCCACGTCAGTGACATGCTTGAGTTGCACTAATTTATTCAGCACGACACCAAAATAAGACATTTTTCGGAAATTTTAAATTTTGGTTCAAGCCCCCTCTTTCCTTAACAAAATCGTGGTTGCGGGCCTGATCTACGGTAAATAAACTAACACCGAATTATAAAGCATGACATAGGCCAAGTTGGTAGTGTTCGAAGCGTAAAAACTCAACGTGAAGATGGCTTCCTAACTCATACAGTGTTTCTTCAATGTAATTAAGAAAGTATTAGTATAGTCAAGGCTTGGTAATTAGTAACTTACCTTATTTGATTTATGTTCAAGTTCTTAAGCGTGCTTCTTATCTCGCTAACGCTCATACCGATTTGCTCCTGACAGGATTCCACCAATCTCCACACCTAAATACCAACACCAATTAACATCGAATTACTTACTTGTCATCTTTGCTCGTTTGAGAACACAATGCTCTAGTAAGCTAAGTAGCTGACATTCGTCATTTTTAAATTTTGTAACACCACCAAATTGCCAAAAAAGTTCTGCAGCTGGTCATTTTTTAAACGCGAAGAAACTGAACCCATATGAAACCTTATTACTTATGGCCATAGGCGTCGATTTTTTGTTGATTTAGCCAATTCCGAGGGGGCGAAACTTTTTTGCGAAGTTTGCTTAAACTTAATAATTCTATTTCAATGCGGAATTTTGCCCCCGAATTCAAGTGAAGACAAAAAAAAGGTCTTCGCCGCATTCTGGTTCTATCTCAGTCCGTAATTTCGGATCACGTTTTTACCTTGAGCGCCAAGAGGGCATTACTTGCCAAAAAATCGAGGGGGCCAGACATATTTCGCCCCCTTCAGTGTCAGACCCGAGGGGGCGCCGCCCCCCGGCCACCTCGAAATCGACGCCAGTGCTTATGGCTACGTAAATAAGTTTAATTCTAGTCTACGAACATTGCGAACAACCCAAGACTAAAAGTAAAAAAAACACTATTGCGATCCTTTGCTTTAGAGAGTTAGGGGAGTATGAATTCTATAGGTTCAAAATATTCTACGTTCGTTCGAATGAGCTAAATTAATTTAAAATCTTGGATAGGTAGCACTAAATGACGTCACTACTACTCCAAGTTTCTACTTTTCACCGCTGCTTCACTGCTTCTTGAACTAGCAGATAAATATAGCATCAAAATCAATCACAATTTCTATATTCTACCTGAGCCTGGACTGTATCCATCCCCATATTCGTTACATTCGACTGGTTGAAGGTAGTATTCGAGTTGGTCTGTGCACTGAAGCCACCGCCGGTAGGAATTTGCATCTGCAAAAAGTTCTGACACATCTTATCAGTGGTTCCATGGCAATCAAAACAAACACTACAGTAGAAAACAAAATAATGTAAGGATGTTGTTTTGGTCCAAGACTAATTCCATTACCAAACGTAAAAAAATAGCGATGAAGATTAATTAGGCCAAATAGCTCACGACTACAAAATTGTCTACAAACTAGAAGACAAAGAAATTTTGTGGAAGTGGCATACTGAACAGTGAACAGCTTAACACCTTTAAGCATTACATGAAAAACAATAATTGCTATCTATTTTGGATTTGGTGAATAACTAAAACTTCAACAACGACATGGCAGTTACAACGGGAATTCACTACTTCAACTACAGCAATGCTCCAAAGTCTAGTGGCGATGCGCACATGGACGAAAAGACTACATCATTCTCAGTTCGAAACTCAGCAATTGACACCGAGGTTTAGTAGGGAAAATGTTAAACAAATCTTTCAGCGCACTTAAGTTTCGATCAAAAATGACAACAATGCACCATGGAAATTTAGATTTTACTTCGAGCTTGAAGGGTTTAATACTAAAGTTTCACAGTGCTGGAGTGCTTTGTTGCAGATTGTTCGTGCAGTGATTTTTAATCATTTTTCCTAAACAATTTTAAATGCTACCTTTCCGACGTAACCTGCCAGTTGGTCGAACGGTAACGCGTTCGTCTCTGGAGCGGGAGGTCTGAGGTTCAAATCTCGGGCCGGCCAAATCGGACACAGTCTTGCCAACGGCTCGCCACCGCTGCGACATTTCTTCGAAAGGAACTGTGGTGCCGGGCGCACTGACGCGAAGATGGGCCACGCAAGTTCGTTACACGCTTCGGTGTTATACAGGGAGTATAATGTGAAAGGTTTGATATGATGGTCCTAAAAAATTAAAGTCTTACCTTTCCGACGTCTGCTTTCTTCGCTTCGTTTGTCAATTTAAACTTGATACATTCAAGCATATGGACAGTGATTTCATTGATATCTTCAATCTCTTGTATATTGTGAGCGTTAAGATTGACGTTATTCTGAAAAAAAAAAAAAAAAATTGATTACAATCTAATTGCGATGTTTTGACGTTTGCAGGCCAGAGTTTTAATGTTTAATCGTTTTGCGTGCTTCTTGCCTTAAGGCTACTACCGCGGAAGCCTAAGGAAGAGCCACCAGAACGGCGACTACTACGAAACAAGCAAAGCGAAAAACTTATCCTCCCACAGGATTCGAACCTGCAGCTTTTGGATTACCGGTCCACTGCTCTACCACTAGAGCTAGAGAGGATGTCCCTTCGCATGCTTAATTTTGGTTATTTAAACCCAGTACTATGATGTTGATGGAGGGTAACTTTTTCGCATTGCTTGTTTCAAGTAGTCGCCGTTCTGGTGGCTCTTTCCTACACTTCCGCACTGGTAGCCTTTAGACCAGAAGCACGCAAAACCATTAAAAAAATTGATTACCATATTTTTCGGACCATGAGGCGCACTTAAAGGCGGGTTCACACAGAAGCTGTCAACGTTACCGTTCCGTCGCTGTTACGTCTAACGTCAAGATGTTCACGTAAAAAATTTTTGCGGTGACGGAAAGTGATTATTTTGATTTCTCACGTCTTACGTAGAGCGATGATTATTTTAACTTTCCGCAACTGACGGAAGAAATTTTGAGGCATTTTTTTCTTGGTTGGGACAAACTTTGAGCCACAAAAACTGAAAAAAAATAATTGATTTTTGTTGAAAAGCAGCTTTCCGCAGACTAGGTTAAGCGCTTAGAGCAATAAGTAGTAGGCAAGGTCTAGTCACGTACCGGGACTATGTTGTATGGGTCGGGTAACAGTGGTACTGGTACCAAGCCTACAGGTACTGCATACTTGGTTCCTTTTTTCTGTTTGGAAAACAAAATAGAATGCGAGATTGAAACTAATTGGTACTGGGCAGGATGCTAGATTGCCAATTTTCCAGTAAGCAAATTTAATTTGGCTTTTCTCGCGCTTTTTTGGGTTTGGCTCAAGTTCATTTCTGAATTGCTGAAACACAATTTTGATTGACTTGACTCTGAAAGCCAAAATTATAAACTGCTGGAAGCAATCAATTTCCATAGTAGAAACCTTTCCCAAGTCTTTCTAGTAAAGTGGCCACTTTTGACCATTTTGGATGCTGCGTTATCAATGGTCATGATCAGATCATTGCCATGATGCATTTAAATACCAACCGGTAATTGCTTAGCTTCCAATATCATAGGCTCTTTAAGTTTTGTTTAATTTCAGGAACTTATAGGCCTATCTATCTGCTAATATAGTAGTCAGGTAGAGGCTACTGGTAGTTGTTGTAGTGTACCCTGTGAACAATTATTGTAATCGTATGATGTTATGATCTTGGACAGGGGACACTGGATGCAAAAAAACAACAACAAAAAACAGCTCGTTTTCACAGTATTGGTACAACACATGTACAGAGCTGGCTGTGGTTTTGAATTGCATTGAGCTTTATTTGTACTTATAGTATAGTATCTTCAGTTTCAGTTTCGTTTTAGCATTTTTCGCTTACAACAGTATAACTAACAACAATATTGAAGACCAGGGGCTCCGGGTCCCCCTCAATTCAATTTTTGCGAGCCAATTTAAATGAATAACCCGGAGAAAATGGAGAGTTTTTGTCTTAAAAGTTGCTATCTCAGGCCCACATCTAGCCTTTTTGTGAACGTAATGCATTAATCAGGGCCGGATTTACCATAATATGACGCAGTACCAGCAATAGCGTAGCCATGGGGGAGGCGGGGGTTATAGCCCCCCCCCCCATTGGCCTGTCAACCAAAATCCAGAATAAGAAAAATACCACGTTTTTAGCTCTTTTGAGACTGTTTTTTGTGCTGGAATTGACTAAAAAGTGATTTAAAGCATCATTTGAAACATATATTCAGAGGGGGCTAATTGTCAAAAATTTAAGTCACAAATGAACGAAAACTTTTGAAAAAATGCCCGAAAATAAACAATCAAATTTGATCGCTAATGTAAAAACGCCAAACATAGGTTTTATCAACAAATATATCATAAACTCAGGAATAAGGGGAGGGCTATTCAGTGTTAGTTAAGTACCAGTCACTTCTCTCAAATATCTTTCCATTAGCCCTTCTCCCAATTATTTTTCTTTATAAAATATAGACGAAATAGATTACTCCGTGTGAGTTTGATTGAATAATAGGATTTTAGGATTTACCAGCAAGTAAACAAGAGAACTGCAATGTTATCATTAGCCACTTCCCATATAGCCCACTAATGCAACCAGTTGAATCATGTTGGGCTGCCAATTTCTATGCCACGTTTTAAAAAGCATTATTTTCTATTAAAATAGCTCTAAAATAAAGTTCATTTTGCAAAAAAATGCAAAATTTTCAAGCGCTGGAAGCTCCGCCCCCAGACCCACAAAACAGCCCCCCCATTGCGATGTTCTGGCTACGCGCCTGAGTACCAGCTAGGGGCTCCGAGCTAAAATTGTAAGACTTTTTTTGTTCTTCACCTATATTTGGCAGAGAGATGTTGCAAAAATCTCTTAAGTGCCAGTGGCCTAGCGCTAAGTAAATCCGGCCCGGCAATAACATGGTTAGTTGACGTAACCATCTATTTTACCATTTTTCAATAACAATTCAGTAATTCACCTCCAACCTCGCCGGTTTTTAGGCATTAAATACTTTAAAAAAAATTAGCCAAGGAAAATGCTGATTGAACGAATCATTGAACTTCAATTGAGGGGGCCTGGGCCCCCTGGCCGAACATGTACTCCTATAACTGGTTATTGTCATGATAAAACAAAAATCGCTAAGGAAAATCTTCGAGTGGATTATTATTTACCGCTAAAATGTTGCAAGAGACAATGCACCTTACTTTCCCCTACCTGGACCAAATCACTTACAATTAAATTTAACTCTAAAATGCAAGATGTTAAACGTGTTTTGGACTTAAATTGCAAGTAAAAGGAGGATTAAACAATTTGATTTTTTCAATTGGCTTTCAAATGTCAAAAATCAAGGGCTTTCAAATGGCTCTGAACACTTGCGAAATGTGATTCAATGGCATGAAAATAACTTTTTTTCCAAAAAATTACAAAAAATCGCCCAACGGCTGGGGGATTCGCCCCCAGACCCCCAAAGCCTCCGGCGGCTGGGGGCCCCGCCCCCAGACCCCCCGTCTGTGATACCTTTGAGTTACACTAGCTTTCTCAACACGTTTCTAAAGTTAAATATTTGCATTTTTGAACTATTAGTTTAAGCCCTCTCCCTTTGCAAAATCCTGGTTCCGTGCCAACAGGCAACGAATTCAGATCTTCCATCCTACGATATCTTTGTCCCACAAAAACTTCCCCTTTGGAAAAATTTTGATGATGTCATTTCATGTGATTTGTGGTTTAGGCCTCCCCCAATCAAAAACTCTGGGTAGGCCAATGAATTGGAGATCGCCTGAAAAATATTTTTGAAGACTTTTTTTTTTGGAGAACACTTGCGCCTGTGTCCTTGGCCTCGAGAGGTTCTGTCCTCGGAAAGGCTGTCCTTGGCCTCGAGCCTTGTATCCTCGACTCCACCTCTGGTGATTATATCAGTATTTGACTGTAAATGAAATTGATCTTCTTAATAGGAATTTACTAACCTGTAAGCCAACAAAAAATCACAGCAGTTTTTTAAAGAAGTCTATTTGGCTGAGTGATTTAAATGAACCTTGTACTGTTTTCATTCACAAATTTATAGATTTATAATTGCCTAGATCAACGGTTCCCAAATGAGGGTACAATATGTACCCCCAGGGGTACATTTCGACTCTTCAAGAGGTACATTACAACCAGAACTTAAAAGCTGAAATTGTAGGGGAACGCATTGACACCACATTGCAGAGACCTTTTTTTACGTTTTGAATCAAATTCGGGGACAAAATCCCACTCAAATCGCGGAGAAGACCTTTTTTTAATTTAGTCTTCAATCGAATTCGGGGACAACATTCCCATTCAGATTGCGGAAAAGACCGCAAAGTTTTGGGTTGATAGCTTTGAGTTTTTTTTTTGCCGAATAATATGTGAAAATCTTGGGGGCACACGAGCGAATTGATAAATGGCCAAAGGGTAGCCATGAACAGCAAGTTTGGGAAACCCTGGCCTAGATAGATACATTTCCAAATCAACTTTAACTAGGTGATTTCAAATATACAGCTAGGCTATGACATATAATAGGAGTCAATTTGATTTTTGTTACCGGAAAGTATTTTTTAAATCTGTGATTACTTTACCCGATTTAAGTTACCCAATGATGGCATTGAATAATCACAAAAGCCATACCACCAAGCAACCTGACTGCTACACTACCAAGCCATAGGCTACCCTTTGGCCCAATGCTACAGGCCTACCCTTTGCTTTTGGCCCTACTTCCAGCCCAGGTAGGCCTACACCAGTGAGTGTGTTCTGCACTGCAGCAGAGATGCAACTAAGTGAAACTAAAGATAAAACTCATCACTTATTTCCACAATAATCACAGATATTTGATAATGATAATAATCTTGGCAAGCACTTCAAAACTAGCAAGTTAACACAACACGTTAAAATGCATTGAGTAGCCTGTAAATTTATCAGTAGCTCTCAATTCAAGCATATTTTGATGCTTTGATGGTGTGGTGACTACAAAGCCCACACTTGATAGACCTATTGTTCTACTAACAAACTGCAGCTATGCAAGCAATATGACAGGTTATATGTAACGGTGACGGATCGGTGTGAACCTCTCACGTAGGAGGTTTCCGTCACCGCAAAATAACAGTGGAACGCTGAACGGTGACGTTAACGACGTTTGTGTGAACTCCGCTAAGCCTATTTTACATGGGTATTTGACCAACGCATTTCACATGAGGGTGGGTAAAAATATCTCCCCCTTTCTAACTCCTAAATCAAAAGTCATGGGAGCACCAAATATGACATGCGGGTTGAGAAGAGGATTTGAGTTGACTTTTAGGAAGAGGTTTTGAGTTGATGACGTCATCACTGTGACGTCAGAACTATATTTTTGAAATATTACGTCATTTTGCGATGTTGGCACAGATGGTTCAAATTTTATACATAGGTTTGTTTTTTGATACTGAATCATAAAATGCCTAAGTCAAGTTAGTTAGGTCACAAAAACGCCTCATGACATCATTTAGATTAAAGGTGCGTTTCGACTGGACGCGAAGCGAAGGTTGGCGACCTTCGCGAGTGGTCGCTTACGTCACTCGCAAAAGTTGCCAACCTTCGCAAGTGATTGCTAATCTTCGCGACAGGTCGCTTCATAGGCTAATTTTAATAACTTACTTTTAAAATGTATTCAATGAGCAGAAAGCGCTGTGTACTTTATTATTGAAGCGTTATTATAGTAATCACACGTTCTGCTACGTCATATCGCGCTGTAATTAAAACGAAGATTGAGTTTGCATTA
Source organism: Trididemnum nubilum (assembly GCA_963965965.1). Classification (NCBI taxonomy): domain Eukaryota; kingdom Metazoa; phylum Chordata; class Ascidiacea; order Aplousobranchia; family Didemnidae; genus Trididemnum; species Trididemnum nubilum. The sequence goes on from OZ014470.1 coordinate 43,956,951, forward strand.
TGTTATCCAGAGGTGGAGTCGAGGACAGAAGGCTCGAGGCCAAGACCAAGGACACAAAAAAATCCGAGGCCAAGGACCAAGAACACAAACGCAAGTGTTTTCCTAAGAAAAAAGATCTTAAAAATTTTTTTTCCGTCGATCCCCCAAAAAAAAACAGTCTAGAAAAACATTTTTCAGCCGATCTACAAAATTTTAACCATTCAAAAAATAGTGCTGTCCTCGAGCCGAGGACAGGGCAATTCTTGAGGACTTGAGGCTTCGAGGCCAAGGACTTGAAAATGTGTCCTCGAGGACTCCACCTCTGATGTTATCACGCAATAACCGTGAAGATGAGTCTAGACTAATAGCCTTGGTAACGAAACAATCTTGAGAAAAAAGTTTGTTAAGTATACGGGAAAAACGAACTACAGTAGATCGAATTCGGAAATGAAAAAGACCAGTCATTTCTTCAAAAACGTAGTAGTACTTAGCCTATTTACTAGCTATCAATGCTTTGTTTAGATCTTTCCACTGAAAACTTGCCAAAATCTGTTTTGACGATGACAGTTCTGGGTTTTAATGCAGAAACGCAAAAAGCTGGAAGCAGACGTCAAAATTCTCTTTATGTGTTTACTCAGTTAACAAATCCTTAAACGCTTTCACCATCCATGTCTTATTATGGTACTGGTAGATCTATCTTGTAGAGTGTAGACCAATAGGCTAGTCTACAGGTAATTTAAAGTGTAAACTACAGTATGTTGTTTTTTTTGATGTGATTTTTGTTTTTCAGGCAAGCAACTTGTTATGATACCTGTAGTATTGTGTAGTAAGCTTAAACAGTTGTTTGTGTTTGCTATTTAGTGCTGTTTATGAAGACTCCCAATGTTAACGCTATGAGTGAATCGAAAAGCTGGATTTGTAATCAGTTATGTAGTGGGTTTTTTGCTTATTGTGCAATGGATTGCTGTGTTGATTTGCTGGAGAAAGCAAAAAAACATTGCAGTTTTTGCATGATTTGACATTATCATCGAAGGACAAGAATTTAGCAGAGTAATAGCAGCAGTTGCTTTGAGGAAAAGTCAGCCTCTAAAACTATGTTTGGTTTTTTATTGGCTAGCGTAGCGCTTATTGATGTTTAGTGCGAAGTTGAATGCTTTCAAGAGCATTTTATTAGTTTGCATTTTCTTGCAGTACCGGTTTGTTGCGATGGTTGCGTTTATCTCAAAGGGCTTCGCTCCAAACTACCGTTTGTAAGATACAGTCAAATTTATAGCTGAAAGGTCAAGACCCCTCTTCTTAGCAAGTTTTTGGTTGTGCCCCTGATAAGAAAAAAACATTTAGATTTTTTCTGTGAAAATTGTTACTCAAGCATCTGAATAAAAGTGTTGTTAGTTCTCACATTTTCATGTAACTGACGCTTCCTTCCCCAGTCCAATTATTATCATTATAAATGCTGTATCAAGTTTTTGGTTTAGTGGTGACTAATGAGAATGGAACAAGATTAAAGGACTTGCTTGGCAGCTACTTCTCTATCAATAACAGTAACCTCAGCAAAAAATAGAACTCACTTTCTACTTGTTAGATATACAGTCGGGGACAAAAGTTTAAGACCACCACCTATAAAATAAGTATTTTTCAGCAATCATGACCTATAATTCCAACTGATGCCATAAATCGCGTATTTTCATTGTGTTTAGCTACAAAACCATTTTCAATACTCTTTTCAGGCAAATCATTTATTGTAATGCACGTAAATGATACGACATTTAATATTTTGTGTGTCCACCTTTATTATCTATGACCATCTTAAAGCGTCTAGGCATGCTTTCGATGAGTTTGCAGCAATATTCAGAAGTTATCCCAAGTGTCCAAACTTTTTTTATCACATTTTCCAGTTGCTTCAGACTGCTGGGTTGTTCTTCAGCCACCTTGTTTTTCAGTACTACCCACAGATTTTCAATCGGATTGAGGTCCGGACTGTTGCCGGGCCAATCAAGAACTTGAATTTTTTTACTTTTTAAAAAGTTGCCAACGATCTTTGCTTTATGGCATGGGGCGCCATCTTGCATGAAAATAGTGCATTCATGCACATTCATGTGAAGCTGTAACTTGTTCTTTAGCAATTCAAGATATTTTGCGCCGTTCATGGTTGTCCCAGGAGTGAGAAAGAAGAGCCCTGCTGTTCCTTTAACTGACATGGCACCCCATATCATGATCTTTGAAGAATGTTTCATAGTTTGTTGCGTGTATATTTCATCGAACCGCTTTCCAACAGGTCTCCAAACTGAATGCTTTCAAGATCCAAATTGCTGGATGCATGATTCATCAGAAAAAATCACCCTTGACCACTGTTCTCTTGACCAGTTGATATGTTTCTTCGCAAAATTTAATCTCTTCAATTTCATTGCTGGAATTAGGCGGGGTTTTTTAGCTGGTTTGAACGCCTTGAGGCCAAAATCTTTCGTTAAACGCCGTTTCACAGTTTTGCTGGAAATATCTGTACCGTGTGCTAATAATGCTGAGCGCAATTTCTTAGATGAGCTTCGTGGAGAACCCACAGCAACACGCCTAATGAGGCGGTCATCCCTTGCAGTTGTTTTTCGAGGTCTTCCGGATCTCTTATTATCTGAATAGCTCCCTGAATTTTTGAATTTAGCTAGTACATGATGCACGGCTGTTTTGCTGCATTTTTCTGCTTTGCTAATTTGTCGTTCCGAATAGCCTTCCTGGTTGAGAAGTACAATTCTGGCTCGTTGCACCTCTGTCAGTGACGATTTTCTACCCATTTTTAGGCTCTTTATAAATCTTAAAACTCTCAAAAAAATTTCCTCCTGCACTTGCTGTATCACAATTTTCGACAGCACGTAATCTAGAATGAAAGACTGTTCTACAACAATAAAGTTTATGATATGTTTCCTATGATTATGAATCATTACACAGCATTTCATGAAAATGTTGATTTTTAATAAAGTGGTGTTAAACTATTGTCCCCGACTGTATACTGGCTTTCTAGTTCTATCTGATTACACCGACTGTAATTGTAATGATTGAACTTCAGACTTAAAATTGTTTACTTTTGTCACTTTATTCACCATGTAAAGCAGTTAAAATTTTAAGAGACAGTAAAAATGCTTTGAAATTCACGAACAACTAAATTGATATTCATTCACAAACAACTAAATTCAGATATTACACAAAGACACAGTAAATGAATATTTAACACACTTTACACTTCTATTTTCATTACATAGGACTGGAGTGAAAAATCACTATCAGACTACAATTTTTTTTTATAAATTATAAAACTTAGGGGAAGTCCAAAACTATTGCTTCCAGTTCTACTTGATCACTGTCACAAACCTTCAGAAACAAAAAGACTTTCAAAAGAACATTTAGAAGAAAAAATTCCATGTTTGTAGCTATTCAAAGAAATGATTACTAATTCAGGAATCAGGTCAATCCAAAAGTTCATAGAATTTTTTTGTATCTATCTAGCTCTTGTATGTATCTTGAAACCAATTCTAAATAGTTTTATTCACCAAGTTGGCTTGGCCAAGTGGACAGCGAAAAGTCTTTTGCAAATTTTCCAGTATTCAAGCAATTGTTCAATTGTGGTTACTTTTAAAACAACAACGTAACAAACAATAGGTAAAAACACTATCAACACATTCAAAACTAGCCTGTTAGTGGGTTATTTTATATTCTGAAAAAAAACAAAAAAAAACACTAAGTTAGTTTAAGACTAAAAAACAAAAGCTACTCAGCCAAAAGAACCATTGGACTGATACAACAGCTTCTGCTCTGCTGCACAGAATAAAAAGTTTTGTTTTAAAAGCTAAATGTCGTGAGGCTAGGCCTACTGCTTTGGTGAATTCATTATAATGAAGCTCTGAGATCAAACATAGCTATGAAAAATCACTCTATGATTTACAGCCTTAGCTATCTAGATCCAAATTAACTTGGCTAGCCTAGGGCTATTGGGAATCTAACTTTGCCAACATTCTACTCTTTGGATTGATAAATAGGCGCTAAACCATACAAATATACTATTTACATTATTTTCTAGCAAACTGCGATTGTAAAAATCCAATCAGTGATTTAGTAGGTTATCTTACTACAGCCTGCAAGCAAGTGATGTTGCATAACTGCTCGCGTAGGTTGCGACCGGTTGCAACCTTTCGCGAGCTGTTGATGACGTCAAATTTTGGTTGCTTCGCGTCCAGTCTAAACGCACCTTAAGTATTAGCCAAAAAAGCTCAGATTTCGCAAAACCTCAAAAATCGGGAAACTTACCAATTACCTTAGTAAATTCAAATTTTTATGAGTTATTTGCAATGAATTTTGACTTAAAGTCAAGTTGATTAGAAATAAAAATCTTTTTTCTGTAAAAGGATTTATCACAAAAAACGGAGAGTGGGCAAAAATGCCCCTCCACGTGTAAAATAAGGTTAAAATATGTAAAATTTCTAAGAAATTGAAGGTGTCCCTAATGTATGGATCAGGTAATACTTTCTGTCTCCTCATGATTTAATTTAAGTGTTATACAAACCTTTATAAAAGTTATTTAAAGCGTTTTAAGTTTTATTAAATTTATTGTGGGTGATATGTGAAAATTGTACAAGCCGTTTATTGCTACTGCGCCTCATACTCCTATATATACTTACAAATACGGTATTGCAACGTCTTTATTTCCTTTTTTATCAAAACCTGTAAGACATGATACTTTTCCAGATTTTGCTAAAACGGTGGAAATCGCAAACAAATACATAAACATTTTTTAATAAATTCGATAATAAATAAACTTATAATTATGCTTGGAATGTGAAGCTAATGATTTTGTTCCACATTCGACTTTTAACCTTGTAGCTCCCACGCATACAAATACTTGAAAAAAAAATTACACGAAAGGTTTTTTCAAGTCAAATGATGATACATAATCAGATCTTAGTGAAATTTGGGGGATATCATAATTAATTACCATATTTGGCAATGTTTCAAATATGCAACATTGGGTATTTCAGGCTGTACTGATGAATTACAACACAAAAAGAAAAAAAAAAGTTTAATCACAAAAAAACAAATGATTTCAATGCAAATCAAATTTGCAAATACCACATAACTAAATTATTATTTATAAGCTACACAAAATGGATTTAGCATAATCAGTGGCATAATCTTCATGCAAAGCAACTTTATACAAAATTAGTACCCATTTTGTAGTTGTAAAGATCAACAATAACTGACCCTTGCTCCAATCAAAACTTTGATTTCAAAATTCCAAAGCCCTTACCCCTAATTCAAACTCAGAAACCACCATCTTTGAAAAAGTACTGCATGAAGATGTCCTACTACTACTATGTAACCACTGAATACTTACTAGACACTCTCTGTAACTTCTATAGTGCTGATATACAATGCAGCAAATATTACATCGTCTTATAAAGCCACTACACAGTACTTGCATAAAATGACCAAACTAAATTACTTTTTGAAACCAATACTATTTTTGTTCAGCAGCCAGTGATGCCAGCGACCGCAGTTCAAAAACATCAGATTTTAGAGAAGAAACATCAGATTGCATCTAAACTATAAAACTAATGCAGTAAATTTCCTACAGAAACATCCATGCACGCCCGGTACCATGGGGGTCATTTCGAGGCCGTGACCCCCAAGCAAGAAATGAGGCCCCCTCAAGCGAGCGAGAATTGTGCCTCAAAAGAAAGCAACAGGACCAACGCCATTGGGGTGCATTTGTGATAAAGACTTTTTTCTTTTGTTTTTAGTCTTCACCCCGGAATGTGAGGGCAAAATTTGTACCAAAGGAGGTTTTTGTGTCCCCAAGCAAGAGTGTTTCCCCCAAGCGAAAATCGTGCCCCAAAAGAAAGCAACAGGACCAATGTCACTGGGGAGCATTTCCAAAGAAGACTCTTGTTTTTTGTTTTTTTAGTCTTATCCCAAATGTGAGGGCAAAATCCGTACCAAAGGAGACTTTTGTGCCCCCAAGCGAGAATGTGCCCCCTCAAGCGAGCGAGAATTGTACCCCAAAAGAAAGCAACCGGACTAACGCCACTGAGACACATTTGCGATAAACACCTTTCTGTTTTGTTTCTAGTCTTCAACCCCGAATGTAAGGGCAAAATCCATACCAAAGGAGGTTTTTGTGCGCCCAAGCGAAAATCGTGATCCAAAAGAAAGCAACAGGACTGATGCCACTGGGGTGCATTTTCAAAGAAAAGTTCTGTTCTTTTTTTTCGATCTTCCCCCCAAATGTGAAAGCAATATCCGTATCAAAGGAGGTTTTTGTGCCCCCAAGCAAGAATGTGCCCCGAAAGCAAAAATTGTGCCCCCCAAAAAAGCAACAGAACTGACGCCACTGAGATGCATTTGCGATAAAGACCTTCTTTTTGGTCTTCATCCTTAAAATATTTTTTTGCCTCATCAAAATTTTCTATGCCCTCCTCCTCCCCAGCACACTACTGTGGCGCCGGGTCTGCATCCGTAAATACAAGTGAAATAGGGCTGAAGATCGTTTTTTTTGGAAGATCACAATATCACACCTCTTTCAACTGTTTGTTTAGGCTTGGGTGAAGACCTTTTTTTTGTTTGGAGATCACCACATTTCCAAAGCTGTTTGCCAAATGATAAGCTATAGGGTGGATTTAGCTTTTTATAATATTTTTTTGTAATTTGCATCAAAATTTTGTCAAAAACATCAGATTTCCACCTAAAAGCAATTTACCGCAGATTTCCTTCAAAAACATTAGACATAAGATTGCAAGTCAAAAACATCACTGCTGGCATCACCGTCTGCAGCTCAACTGGCTTGATTTAGATTTGGATTACATGGTGTGCACTAATTCATGCTAGTTTAAATATTTGAAAATAGGCCAGGACCTAAAAAAGTACATTGAAGAATATGTACTATGTATTTGTAATACTAGCAACCTTGCAATACTAGCAATCTAGCAATACTCAGCATCTACACCAATTTGCCAATCAAGACCTAAACGCCCAGTCTCAAATCGTTTTGCTCCGAAAGACTTTGTTTCAAGTCTGACAGTTTTGCGCGTTCTAAGTGACATTTAGGTAGTACTAATTCAGAAAACGCAAAATGCACTTTGATTTCTACACCATCAAAATCTCAAAAAGGAAACAAAAATTGGTCACTAACCAAATTTTTGTAAAAAATGCTAAGCAAATATGAAAAAGGCTGCTTTTTGCAGCCAGTAGTAGGTGGAAGTGAAATAAAGAGCACATTCGTAACAGTGGGCATTTAGGTAACTAACCAAATTTGAAGAATTAATTTATTCAATCACAAGTACATGTTCAACATGTTGCATATTTGCAACGTGGGGCGCTACGGGGTTAAAATGCAATAAAAAATCTGTAACATTTACGACTGCTTGTCTAACTTGATTTGTTTCAAATTCGTAAGAAACAATCAAAGTAAAACAAACTGAAATGCAATGAATTAAACCCATTTGCAATAAATTAATATATATATTTTTGGAAGAAAATATTCACCTGGAAGCTACGAATTTGACCAAAAACTCGAACGAAAATTCCTTCTTCAAAATCTCCCATTCGAGCTGTGTTATCCATTGGATAATCAGAGGAATTCATGGAGTCCCTACATAAAAGCAAGAAAAAAAAATAATAACCTTGAAAGCCTAAAAAAACTAAGTTTTTATTCTAAAAGCCATGGCAATGGGTATTTTGTACATTAGAATACACTAAAAAGTTTGGCAGTCTGTATCTGAAAAACAACTAAATAGATTAGTTTTTTTAATCATTAACATGCATTGATGGTTTCTCAAATCCAATATCAAGAAAATTTGAGAAAAGAGTTACAAAATGGCTGAGTCAGCAGCGTGGTTAATTTGGTAAAGGCGTTGTTTTTATAACAACCCAGATCGCATGATCTGGGTTCAGCCCCCACCTAGACCACATTGTTGTGTCCTTGGATAAGACGCATTACGATGATTATCTTTGCTTAGTGGCTTCAAACAAGCAGCAAATTCAGTGGACAAGAATTCCAAGAAATCCACAGGAACATTGGATCACTGGAAACTCCATGAAGTAGTCAATGCAATGAACAGTGAGCAGATTGTCCAACAGTTAACATCAGACGCTGTCCAATGACAAAAGGATAAACATGTAATACAACGACAAATTCTAAATGAACTGCAATGGAATAATCCACAACAACAAATTGGTGCAAGGTACAGGGTAATTTGCAGGAACAAAAAAAACAATAATGGAATTCAACAAATCTATCAACAACCCAACTAATAACCTATCATAAAACAAGAGCTGGGGCTGGGGAGGAGGGCTTCTTTTATGAGTCAAGAGTTGGAATTTAACGTAAAAATTTCTTCTCAGCAGAGTCGGAAACGGAACTTTGAGATTTAAGAAGGTCAACTATGCTCATGAGGAACACAGGTAAAATAGGTAAGACTTTATTGAGCCTGAGAATCAATTCATGTTGTTTTTTTTCGACCGTTACTTGGCCTTTGACCTCACTTTTTTTGGGTGATCGAAAATAAATTGACCAATTAGGTTGAAATGACTAAAAAACTAGCAAATTTAGCATTCAAGATCTAGAATCATGCTTGTAATGAAAATGATTGAAATAAATTCTGAAATAATTGAAAATTCGGAGCAAAAAAAAAACAGAAATCAATCAGTGGTTGGTTGAGTTTTAGTTAAACAATCAAAGTTGAACAAATATTTGAAAAAAAACTGCAGTCAGTTGATTTTGAATTCACTTCCCTGTGGTGGACTAAGAAAGAATGTTCTTCACAAATCGAACTAACCAGAATTTTATTGTAGCTAACCCAGTCGAATCATCAAGTTGGTATGTTGTACAAGTTTGGCTCTTTTCAACTCCAATAATATTTCCTACAATGGTAACTAGACCCAATTCAACTCCTCCAAGAGTAAACGTGGAGCCATCATAAGACAGTTGTTGAATATGCTGTGCTGTGATGGGAATAATATTCTGTGGTTTATATTTCTGCAAACAAACAGCAGTTGTGAAAATGTAGTTTTCGTTTGACTCAGATGACATAGGATTGCTGGCAAGCTTTACATACTCATAGTCTATAAAGCATTAAGTTTGGACTTAGCTAAATAACAATTCACTCTACTAGCAAAAAAAAACAACATGTCTTGTAACATAATTTATAAACACTTATTAGTAATTACCTTGGTCCTGTCCACACCTCCAGAAGGTGATCCAAACCCACCTACTCCCGGTTGAAAGCCACCATCGCCACTAAATCCACCACCAAAACCTAAACACCCAAATAATGAGAATAAATTAAATGATTTAGTACGTTAAAATATCTCAATGCTTGATACTGTACAAAGCAGCAATGCTTTAAATGTTTAAAATAAGCATTATGCAAATCTATTATTTTGCGGTTATTTTCCATCACAAACATAAAAGTGACAGAAAAAGCACGTAATTAAGCCAATGCAAAAATATAGTCAGTTGTTTATTAATATCACCAGCCCAAAAAGAACATACGGCAATGGGAAATTAAAAGCGATTATACTGCACATGTTTTGCTGCCAAATAGCTTGTCAACATTCTAGCAAAAACACACTCTTATATCAGTGATAAGATTCAACAATACATTTCCCTACCTTGCATTGATCCTTGTCCCGGGTTATGAAACATTGCAAAATTTATCTCAAAAGATTAATCAAAACTCTGATGCAAAATAATGCTCTAAAAAGTAGTTACAAAGCAATGGTCACAATATTTTTTTTTATCAAATGTAGTAAAATTTGAATCACAAAAACATAGAAGAAATGAAGGGTAATATGAAACGTTATTGACAGCAAATATTGTCCCAAAGCCTACAATAAGTGCTAGCTATTCAATATCGAAAACAGCTATTTAAGTTCCATGAAAATTTAGACCTCTTTTTATTCAAAAAAAATGGCAGAAGCAAGTACACGGTAACTTACACACATTAACACAATTGCAAATAGTTTTATGATTCACCGTACAAATATGTTTGAGGTTGAAAATAAAATTCAATTTTTCGCTCAGTTTTAATTTCATCACCTTTAGGAGTTATAGAAAATTGATATTAGATTTAGTCAGTTGTTTAAAATCAAGTGATGAACATCTAGCAATGCTAACTGCTAAAATCACAAAGAAATATAGAATCAAAAAAATAACGTCTACTTCAGTTGTAAAACCGTTTGCAATTTACAAATTAATGATTAAAAAATATATTGTACTGAAAATGATAGACTACTTTGTTTGTAGAAGAATTTTAGTCAGCAATGATCTATTGTACAAATCATTTAATTCATATTATACTAGCATTACAAGTATTAGAATGTATTTGCTTCAAGTCTTCAAATTTTTTGTGAAATAGTAATTGAAAACATTACTACTTTTGCCAGCGAAATGTCAGAGACCCAAGTTACAAGTCATCATCATCATCTGGTAGACCGACACTTGATGCTGCTTCCATTTCTTTTTGATATTGTTGCATCAAAGCTGGATCTACTTTAACTTCTGGAGGCATGAGAGCTGGTGATGCAACAAACTCTAAGTTGGGATCTCCAACAAGTTTTCGAGCAATCCACAAAAATGGCTTTTCAAAATTGTAATTAGACTTTGCCGATATGTCATAGTATTGAAGATTTTTCTTTCTGTGAAAATTAATTGCTTTAGCTTTGACTTTTCTGTCTTTTATGTCAACCTTGTTTCCAACCAGCACTATGGGAATGTCAGTGCAAACTCGAATCAAATCTCTATGCCAGTTTGGCACATTTTTGTAAGTAACACGAGATGTGACATCAAACATTATGATTGCGCATTGTCCTTGAATGTAATATCCATCTCGAAGACCTCCAAATTTTTCTTGACCTGCAGTGTCCCAAACATTAAAACAGATTTTGCCACGGTTGGTGTCAAACTTCAGAGGACGAACTTCTACTCCCAGTGTTGCCACATACTTTTTTTCAAATTCTCCAGTCAAATGGCGCTTAACAAATGTTGTTTTACCTACGCCACCATCACCGACAAGAACCAGTTTGAAAGTTGGAATATTTTCATCTGAACTAGTACCATTAGTGGCCATTTTGTAATTTAATTTTGTTGTAGGCCTAGTTTAACTTATTACACAATTAAAAAATTAGTTTTAATTAAAGTATAAAATTTGCTTCAACCAATAGTTGATTCTTAGACTGCATATGCCACAACACTTTTAAAATCAATTAAATAAAAAGAAATACAAAAACTTTACACAGTGACTTGACGCACAGAATGTCCACAGTCAAACAAAAACAAAGACTTCGGTAATGTCACTCATTTTTGGAAATTTTTATTTCAATTATTACAGTTATAGGTTTGGGTTAGGATTAGGGTTGGGTATCATTACAAAATGTCTGCGTGAGGAACATGCGCCAAGCCTTTTCCAAAACTTTGCAAAAAATCTATTGGCGCTGCGCATTTTCAAAAAAAAATAACAAAAAAAAGAATTCAATTTTGTCCTAAAAAAAAAAAGTACAACCAGGGATGTGGATGTGCCAGTTTGTTAATCGCTTCTGCTTTCAACTCTTGATGACATAATTTTATCTTAAAATTTTTTGGCAAAAGTTTTTTACCGATATGTCGAAACTAAATGTTTTATGCTATCATAAATCTAAAAAACATATACAGTCAACTCCCGTTAATTGGACAGAACTTGCTCCAGTAAATAATGTCTGATTAGCGAGGTTTGTCAGATTAACGAGTTAACCTAGTTTGTGGTTGGTAATGTTGGTAAGTCCATCATGCAACACCGATCTGCACTTGCATGGCCCTGGTTAGCATAGGTTACTCATTATAGACAACACAACTGCCAAATACGTCACAAAAGCTGCACTAATCCCTATCACTTCGTTCTTGTACCTCCCAATTGTCACTCCAATGAAGTATAATGATCCGTAATCTAAATTGTCTTTCCTGCACTGCAGATTTCTGGCGTTTGATAAAAACATGTGAGCATTTTGAAGTTTTGAGAAAACCAGCATTTTGTTTTCCATTGTGTTATTAAAGTTATGCAATAATTGTAATTATTTTCTATTATTTGGCAATGCACTCTAGGGCAAACGCTGCAATCTAATTGTTATGTCTGATTAATGGGGGAATTTTTTAATGCATTTTGCACTTTTGTTACCAAGATTTCGCTGTCATAATCGGATAGCGATTAGCAAGATTGTCCGGTTATAGAGATAAAACACAGTACATTACAATGCAGGAATTACATTCCTTGACAATTAGTATCCGATGGCGAGGGTGTCCAATTAACAGGAGTTGACTGTATTATATGAAACCAAAATGTGTAATTGATTTGTCATTGCAAGGATCTTAGCATAGGCCTAGCCAGGAATTTAGATTGGGAGCGCCCTAAAAGCAAAATGTCCTATCACATAGTCACATGTTTCAGCTGATACTAATTTTTTTAACCATTCAGCCAGAAATTTGAAATAACAAGCAATTACTTACTGGGGTCTAAGAACAGATTTCCAAGCACTCCATATAATAATGTTTTAATTGCATCTGCAATGCAGTGTAATTACTTACTATAATTAGATAGCTCTGCTGCGAAGCTCCAACAATTACAGAATTTAAAAAAATGATTCGTTTTCATATGGAGGAAGCCATAACTTTCTGTGTAGTACTTTGCATTTCAAGACTGCAAAGTAACAAACACTGCTAAACTTTTGTGGTTACAGATACCATATTAGAATAATCCTATTCACTTAGTAACGGTATGCACTTTAACATCATGCTTAGAGAGACATTACAATGTTCTCCCCTGTCCACTTTTCAAGAATAATATCATAGGTGGGGTCCTCAAGGACACAATTTGAAGTCCTTGGCCTTGAAGGTCAAGTTATTGGCATCGAAGCCCGCAAGCACTTGAAAATGCCCTGTCCTCGGCTACAGGACATCACTATTTTTTGACTTGTTGAAAATGGGCCAAGGTCATGACCAATTTCGTTTCATCTCAGAGAACGCCAGAGAGCTTTCCAGAAGATCGCTTGAATTTTTGGGAGCAAAAACCTTTTTTTTTTTGGACAACACCTGAATGTTCCAGAAAATTTACAGCAAAGAGCTTTCTTTTTTTGAAGAACGCCTGAATTTTCCGAAAAATTTACGAATTTTTGGAGCAAAGACTTTTTTCTTTTTTTGGAGATCACTTCTGCATTGTGTCCTTGGCATCAAGCATTCCTGCTCATACACGGGTCACAGAGTTTCTGAAAAAAAGTGGATGGCTTCTACTTTATGACACCCAAATTTTTAACCTATGCTAAGCTACAGTAAGTACCGGTCATACTTGAATTAACAGATTAATGATATTTTTGAAACGTCACCATACTGCTAGCTAAGTGTAACTGTAAGTAAGTACAGAGTAGGTAAGTTTATTATTTGCCAAATACAACGAGAAAAAGCAAACAAAATCACCAAAGTTAATCCTACTGCAATGGTGTTACTGTATCAATAACTGCAAGAGGTAAAATACATTCAAAAAGCCATAATTTTTTGAAGCATTGGGTAGAAACACGAAAAAAACTGGAAAGTTTAAGAGTCAAGGTGGATACCAGATTGCTAGAAGTAGATACAGGTACCCTGAACCACTAAAAAGTCACAGTCACGCAGTACAGTAGTTTTAAGCCTTGCAACATTGCAGCCTACAGTACTCGATACCAGGGCATGGTATGGATTGGAAGATGATTTTTCCATACCGGTATTCCATATAAGCAATTTTCTTCCATTCTGATTCCATTCCATACCAAAAATCTTCCATTCCATACTAAAATTTTCTTCTATATTCCATTCCATACCAATGTAAGTTTGGAGCGAAAGCTATGTGCAATTGGTATTCATTAGTATTTCAGACTGTAAGTCTGTAGTAAAAAAAAAATAACACACCAAAAACATATCTTTGCAATATCAGCCCAGTTTTCTACTAGATGCCATTGCGCATACAGATTGTACTATACTGCTTAAACTAGTGCATTACTAAGTCGTAACTTTTAAAAATCCAATCGCTTGAACCAGACATAGTTAGTAGTTGATTACAATGGTGAAAGTATAACAGATTAACTAGTTAAAAAATATTGCACTTTTGCAACGTTAAGCGTATCTTTGCAAATATTTGCTTGGGAAGGTAGGCAGCAAAGGTGGAGTCGAGAACACAAGGCTCGAGGCCAAGGCCAGAAACACATAAAAAACCCAAGGCCAAGCCCAAGGACCAACTTTCTGAGGACAGATCCTTTTGAGTTCAAGGACAGGAATGCTGAAGGCCAAGAACGCAACGCGCAAGTGTTCTCCAAAAAAAGAGAAAAGGTCTTTGTGCAAAGCATTTGTAAATTTTTTGCAAAATTTCAGGTGTTCTCCAAGACAAACCAAAAGAAAGGTCATGACCATGGCCCATTTTCAACGATTCAAAAACTAGCGCTGTCCTCAGCAGAGGACATGGCATTTTTGAGGACTTGTAGGCTTTGAGGTCAAGGCCAAGGACTAAAAATGTATTCTAGAGGCGAACGACGCCTTCCAGGACTCCACTTCTGGTAGACAATATGGTACGATGCATCTTGTCCCATATTTGAGGCACTATCACAATGAGCTACCATAAAAATTCATTCAGCATGAAAATATCAACCACTTGAGCAACAGACAATAGGTTGACCAGTATGCACTGGGTTTAATGATTGGAAGTTTGTATTAATATCAACTATGAAATTTGACATGGCCAAACTGCCAAAAACAATTTACAAAACTCCAAAAAAAAATTAAATTAACGCAAAAACAACAACAAAGAATTAAACTCAATCCAGGATAAAAAAGTAAATACTAATCTTTGTTACGATGGAAGAAAAAGTTTTGTCATTTGGCAAATTCAGTGCCTTCGCTATGGGAAGCCAGGGGGCCTTGCCTCTCATTTTGGTTTACAAAAACTACTTGTTTTGGAATATCATATGACGACAATGATGCAAAAAGGAATAATAACAATCAATCCTACCTACTTAACTAAAGTTATCTTCATTGGCAGTATATTAAAGTTTTTACATACCAAAAGTTTAGTGGTTCTAATTTGAAACACCAGATTTAACATCCAAAGTTTACACCTCTGAACCTAATAGGTCATGAAGTAATTGGGATACTGTAGTTATATCAATTTCAAAACCTTGAACCTTTGCTTTGTATTCAATTCAAGTATTCTAAGCCCAAAGCAAATGTTTCTCAAAACTATGGGTTGGGATGCACACCATGCCGTTAAGTGTTTATGAGTGGCGCAACTACGAGTGCAAAGGGGGCTTTAGCCCCCCCAGCCAAGTCACTTAAAAAAATTAACCCCAAAATGCAGGCATTTAACTATGTTTTTGAATTGACCTGTAAGTAAAGTAGGGGCTGAATGGGCTGGGCAATTTAATTTTTTCACTGGCTTCTAAGTCTTGGCTATTTAAATCTTTCCAATACTTCCATATTCCATAGCCTACTGAAATTTCTATTCCATTCCATACCATGCCCTGCCCGATACTCTAACAGATCTCAAATGGCAAAAGATGTTATGGTGCTGTACAGATGAAGCCAACTGCTACCAGTTACACTGTGTTACAGAGTTGCTCGTAAATGTATTTATCATTTACAAAAGCCTGTCTGCTGCTGCACATATCATATCAGATACCGGTATCTGACATAAACCAATTAATGTCATGCTCTGATTTAAAACATTTTAAATTTATTTTAGATTTCAATCTTTTAGTTACAGTAGGCTATAGCCTATCATAACATGAACAATACAGAATTCTACTTCAGACTTAAAAGTTTACCGTACTTTTTGATACTGTAGACCTTCGCTGAAGTCACGAAATCCTAAAGTCATCTGATGACGCCATACCGGTAATTTTTTAATTTGCAGTAATTTTTTTATTCTGTATTAAAATGTTATCTTTGGTCCGCAAATTTCAGCTTATTATAAATCTTTTTAGTCTAGTGACTGTCCTCCACACAACTAAACAACGTGTTACCAGAATCTCTTATCTCTTTAGAAAATGTAGTACCGGTAGTTTCCCGCGAAATCAGTCATATTGCCAGACTAATTTTACAAATCATCTTTGACAGGAGTTAAATCGTTAAATGACAGAGGTAGAGTCGAGGACACAAAGCTCGAGGCCTAGGCCAAGGACACAAAAAAATCCGAGGCCAAGGCCAAGGACAGCCTTTTCGAGGACAGACCCTCTCGAGGCCAAGGACAGGAATGCTTGAGGCCAAGGCCAAGGACCAAGGACACAGCCGCAAGTGTTCTCCAAAAAAAAAGGTCTTCAAAATTTTTTTCAGGCAATCTCCAATTTATAGGCATGGCCAGAATTTTTGATTGGTTGAGGGGGCCCAAACCACAAATCACATGCAATGACGTCATCAAAAATTTTCAAAAGAGGAACTTTTTGTGGGACAAAGATATCATAGGATGGAAGATCTGAAATCGTTGCCGGTTGGCATTTAAGCAGGAATTTGCAAAGGGAGAGGGCTTTAAGTAATAGTTGAAAAGTGCTAATATCTAACTTTGGAGACGTGTTGAGAAAGGTAGTGTATATCAAACGTTGCACAGACGGGGGCCTGGGGGCGGAGCCTCCAGCCGCCAGAGGCTTTGGGGGTCTGGGGGCGGAGCTTCCAGCCGTTGGGCGATTTTTTGTAAGTTTTTTGGAAAAAACAGCTATTTTAATGCCATTGAATCACATTTCGCACGTGTTCAGAGCCATTTGAAAGCACTAAATTTTTGAAATTTGAAAGCCAATTGAAAAGATGAAATTACTTGATGCTCCTTATACTTGCAATTTAAGTCCAAAATACGTTTAACATCTTGCATTCTTGTGTTAAATTTTATTTGTAAGTGATTTGGTCCAGGTAGGGGGAAGTAAGGCGCATTGTTTCTTGCTACATTTTAACAGTAAATAATAATAATCGACTCGAACATTTTCCTTAGAGATTTTTGTTTTGTCGTGAAAATAACCAGTTATAGGAGTATTTGTTCGGCCAGGGGGCCCAGGCCCCCTCAATTGAAGTTCAATGGTTTGCTCAATCAGCATTTTCCGTGGCTAATTTTTTTAAAAGTATTTTGTGCGTAAAAACTGGCGAGGTGGAGGTGAATTATTGAATTGTTGTTGAAAAATGGTACAATAGATGATTATGCCTACTAAGCATGTTATTGCCGGACCGGATTTACATTGCGCTGGGCCCCTGGCACTTTGGGGATTTTCGCAAGATCTTCCTGCCAAATATAGGTGAAGAAAAAAAAAGTCTCACCATCTGAGCGTGAGGCCCTGGCACTGTGCCGTAGAATAAATCCGGCTCTGGTTGTTGTATTACGTTTATAAAAAGGTTACATGAGGGCCTAGGTAGCAACTTTTAAGAGAAAAACCCTTAATTTTACCCGAGTTATACATTTAAATTGGTTGGCAAAAATTGAACTGAGGGGGGCCCGGGCCTCTGGTCTTCAATATTGTTGTTAGTTGCTGTTGTAAGCGAAAAATGCTAAAAAGAAACTGAAACTGAAGAAACTATAGACTTTTTTGTCACATTTTTGTCATTGGCGAAATTTCAATTGGGGAGGGCCCGGGCCCCCTGCCTCACCCTGGCTACGCCAATGCTCCAATTGAGAAAAACAAAAAAGGTGTTCGCAAAATTTCCGCCAGGTTTCTGGTGTTTTACGACGAAACTTCAACGGTTAAAAACATAGTGCTGTCCTCGAGCCGAGGACAGGGCAATTTTCGAGGACCTAAGGCTTCGAGGCCAAAGCCAAGGCCAAGGATTTGAAAATGTGTCCTCGAGGACGTCCTCGAGGCCAAGGACGTCCTCGAGGACTCCACCGCTGGTATGTGTTATGAGTTATGACAAGCAAGAGTAAAGTTTAGATTCTCTCTAACCATTGCTCTAACTTTTTCTATGACCCTTCGTTTCTTAAAATAAAAGTAAGCAAATGCGTGTTAACTATAAATACATACGGTGAGAAAAATTGCTTGTGTTTCATCATAGTTTCATCAATGGTTTCATTTAACAGAGGTGGAGTCCTCGAGGACGTCCTATGCCTCGAGGACGTCCTCGAGGCCTCGTTCAATTCAAACAACCAATTTAAATGTATAACTCGGGTAAAATTAAGGGTTTTTCTCTTAAAAGTTGCTACCTAGGCCCTCATGTAACCTTTTTATAAACGTAATACAACAACCAGAGCCGGATTTATTCTACGGCACAGTGCCAGGGCCTCACGCTCAGATGGTGAGACTTTTTTTTTCTTCACCTATATTTGGCAGGAAGATCTTGCGAAAATCCCCAAAGTGCCAGGGGCCCAGCGCAATGTAAATCCGGTCCGGCAATAACATGCTTAGTAGGCATAATCATCTATTGTACCATTTTTCAACAACAATTCAATAATTCACCTCCACCTCGCCAGTTTTTACGCACAAAATACTTTTAAAAAAATTAGCCACGGAAAATGCTGATTGAGCAAACCATTGAACTTCAATTGAGGGGGCCTGGGCCCCCTGGCCGAACAAATACTCCTATAACTGGTTATTTTCACGACAAAACAAAAATCTCTAAGGAAAATGTTCGAGTCGATTATTATTATTTACTGTTAAAATGCAGCAAGAAACAATGCGCCTTACTTCCCCCTACCTGGACCAAATCACTTACAAATAAAATTTAACACAAGAATGCAAGATGTTAAACGTATTTTGGACTTAAATTGCAAGTATAAGGAGCATCAAGTAATTTCATCTTTTCAATTGGCTTTCAAATTTCAAAAATTTAGTGCTTTCAAATGGCTCTGAACACGTGCGAAATGTGATTCAATGGCATTAAAATAGCTGTTTTTTCCAAAAAACTTACAAAAAATCGCCCAACGGCTGGAAGCTCCGCCCCCAGACCCCCAAAGCCTCTGGCGGCTGGAGGCTCCGCCCCCAGGCCCCCGTCTGTGCAACGTTTGATATACACTACCTTTCTCAACACGTCTCCAAAGTTAGATATTAGCACTTTTCAACTATTACTTAAAGCCCTCTCCCTTTGCAAATTCCTGCTTAAATGCCAACCGGCAACGATTTCAGATCTTCCATCCTATGATATCTTTGTCCCACAAAAAGTTCCTCTTTTGAAAATTTTTGATGACGTCATTGCATGTGATTTGTGGTTTGGGCCCCCTCAACCAATCAAAAATTCTGGCCATGCCTATAAATTGGAGATTGCCTGAAAAAAATTTTGAAGACCTTTTTTTTTGGAGAACACTTGCGGCTGTGTCCTTGGTCCTTGGCCTTGGCCTCAAGCATTCCTGTCCTTGGCCTCGAGAGGGTCTGTCCTCGAAAAGGCTGTCCTTGGCCTTGGCCTCGGATTTTTTTGTGTCCTTGGCCTAGGCCTCGAGCTTTGTGTCCTCGACTCCACCTCTGACACATACCTGTATTTTTCACCGCTTACTTTTTTTTTACATCTCGTTCTGCCATGAGGAAGCCCATGGAAAGCTACGATGGCGTGGTCTTTCGAAAGAATGTGCACTTGTTAAAGAAATTGACCATTGGCATTATCCCATGTCCCCTTTACGACTTGGCCTTTTGGCGTTGTTGGTAGGACCACAGACTCTTTGTTGAGTAGACTAGAAACAGACGCGCGGAAAAAAAGAGAATAAAAGCACTGAAGAATAAAAGTTTGCTCTTGTTGCGAAGGTTTTTTGCGGTCACGCATATTTGACTGATTTGATTGGACATATTCGTAGAACGATTGAGCCGTGAAGAAAAAAGTCTCCCTAATTGGACGAATCATTATATTCCAATACAAATAACCGTGAAGAAAGGAAGTTAAATGGTCAGTTTCTAGCCTGCTAATAAAAAGTCCATGGTAGGACAAACGTTTTGTTCTAGATTTAAATAATGTTCTCTAAACGCTGAAAAACTTAACAGTAAGTAGGATTTATGGAAAATGGGACTACTAAAAAAGGACCAATGGCAACAACAACTCTTCCAAATTTTCTGATTGGTGTTTAGCTTCTTTGCGTTTTTAAGTTTATTTCTTGATCAAAACTACCAACCAGCAATGATTAATGGGATTACTTTAAAGAGCCATATCCAAGTACGTTAAAACTTAGGCGCCAAGCGAACGAATCATGCTTACCAATGCGTTTCCACCATAATATTCAGCATCCTATACGGCCACGCAGCGAACAATTACTACAACCTACTTCTACATACGCTTGTAGGCATAGTTAGGCAAGTTAATGCAAAACTTTAGCTTCGTTGACCATTAGTCTGTTAACAAACTTCATACCTCCGTTAACGTTAATCCGTTATTTTCAGTGTTAATTAACAGAAGTTAATAAAGTCCGGTAATTTGTTAATTTTTTGCGTGTAATTGGAACTACCGACGCTCGCGTCGCGTGTTTCTTTGTTTTTACTCGGCCATTTTCCAACTAACGAATGCGAAACTTCAGACTTTTGCTTATAACTCGAGAACGATTGGGTCTAGCTACATAAAATTTTGACAGCAGTTTGAGATTAATGAATTATATGTTTGTACCAAATTTCGAGGCAATAGTTCACGTGACTTTGGTTTTAGAACCCGAAAACCGCCCCGCAAGTTTGGCGTAAAAAGCGGTCTCAGTCAAAAACGGCTTAAGTACTGCAAAAAATATTTCATATGATTATATGTCTTAAGATACCCTTTCATCCCAACCAACCGACTTTTGGCCTCGATGAGGTTTTTTCCTTTTTTCTTTCCTTTTTTTTCCTTTTTTTTCCTTTTTATTTCTTTTTTCCTTTTTTTTCTTCCTAATTTTTGTACGCTCTTCTTCTCCTAAACCACAAAACATCGAAATTTAATTTTTGTGTAAAGTTGTTGAGTTGCAAACGCAATTTTTTCTCCCGAAATTTTTTTGGGCAACTCCACCAGAAACCCCCCAAAATGGGGCCCCAAAAATCAATTTTTTGAACGGCTCAAGCTAGGGTGCTAGTTTGTTTTGATATCAGTAGATATTCAACAGACAAATATTTTGACATAGTTTGGGGGTGCCATCCCCCCAGGGCCCCCCAAATAGACCCCCCAAAAATCAATTTTTTGAACGGCTCGACTTAGGGTGCCAGTGTTTTATGATATCAGCAGATATTTAACAAACAAATATTTTGACATAGTTTAAGGGTGCCACCTCCCCGAGGACCCCCCAAATGGACCCTTAAAAATCGAGTTTTTGAATGGCTCAACTTATGGTGTCAGTCTGTTTTGATATCAGCAGATATTTAACAGCAAATATTTTTACATAGTTTGGGGGTGCCCTCCCGAGGACTCCCCAAATGGACTCCCCAAAAATCAAGTTTTTGAACAGCTCAACTTAAGGTGCCAGTCTGTTTTGATATCAGCAGATATTTAACAGCAAATATTTTTAGATAGTTTGGGGGCGCCACCCCCACCCCCCGGGGACTACCCAAATGGACTCCCCAAAAATCAATTTTTTGAATGGCTCAACTTAGGGTGCCGGTCTGTTTTGATATCAGCAGCTATTTAACAGACAAATATTTTTATATAGTTTGGGGTTGCCACCCCCCCAGAGACCCCCCAAATGGACCCCCAAAAATCACTGTTTTGAACGTCTCAACTTATGGTGCCAGTATTTTGCGATATCAGGAGATATTTAACTGATAAATATTTTGACTCTACGTTTCTGGAGCTTCCATAATCAGATATTTTTGAATAATAATTGCTAATTTAACAGTAGACAAAAAGTACTTTTGAGCGTCACAGCATTAGCTATGCGTCGGTCGTTCTCTGGGTTTGCTGGCAAACTACCATCTAGTTTACATTTCGTTTTATTCACTCGCTTCTAGAACACGTATTGACGCCGTTGAGCTGATTGTAAGGAAATATTTATTGCTATGGAGGTCTTTTTGTGTTTTGGGAGTTACAGTTTACAATCCAATCTAATTTCAAGATAAAAATAAGTTCAAATGCACTAACGAAGCTGCGATCAAAAAATCAAAAAATCTTTGGAAATTGCGAACAGCAATAATTAATAGACCTATGAGGCTGCAGCTTATAATTTGCCACAAAAAAGAGCTCCTTTCTTCGCTTTCTTCTATAAAACTCGTGCTAATACGCTACGAGTGTTACCTGTGCAAACTGGTTTGTACTGGTACTATGAATGAATGGTGCAAGATATTAACGATAAAAACCTTAACGGAAGTTAACAAAACTTAACGAAAGTTAATTTAGTCCGTTAACACGAAAAAACTTTTTAACGGATTAACGAATTAACGAAAAAGTTAGCTTTATTATCAACGGATTAACAATTAACAGACTTGTGCCCACCTATGCTTTCAGGTTGTTTAAGGTAAATTTGATTCAGGGATGGGTGTGTACCGTTACTTACTAAAGTAACTACCAGCTGGCGACTAGTGGGGATGAATTAAATCTACGTAAATTTTTTCCGTAAGTTTTTGAATAACAAACATCAGAATTCGAAATTAAAAATTTTTTTGAATTCATCAAAACTTTTCATTACTTACTAGTATTTTTAGCAACTACTCCAGTAGCCAGTTGCGTTTGACCGACTAGGCAACAACACATGTACAGTTTATGTCATTGACTGCACTAATCTTGACATTGTAAAGGCTGCTTGTGCCCCCCCCATCATCTTGGTTTGCTCAAGCAGTGGCGTCGCTAGGGGGGGAAGGGGGTGGCCCGGTCCAGGTGACACCGTTTGGAGTGACACCATATTATGATGTGAAATCATAATTCCACTGATTTGAGATGAAAACCTTGTTTTTTCATTTTGTTTGGTCTCCAACCTCATTTGGACCAAAAACCCACTAATTTTATGGGGAAGACCTTTTTTTAATTCTTCACCTATTTTTGGACCAAAAAAGGGTGACACCTCGTAATCCCGCCCAGGGTGCCACCATCCCTAGCAACGTCTTCGTGCTCAAGGTACTGTTTTTGGAGTATTACACGATGACAAGACAACAATGGTAAAAGGAATAATAACGTTCAAACATAATTCTTGTTGGACGTTTTCTTGATTCTTAGGGAAATTCCTGTCAACTAACTCCTGTACATAAATGTGACGCAATAATCCGTCTTATTAACACGCCTTTAAAGGTGTGCTGCGGAAGAGAGATGTAAGCCTACAGAATCGCTACCTGTACTTCGTTAGTGATTATGCCCGGAAACAAGACGTGAAATAATAATTTTTAAAGATATTACTATTTTTAAAGAACAATACGTGAAATTAATATTTTTAAAGACTGTTTTCATTTTTTAGAGCACACTCAAGGTTTTTAGGTCGCATTCAGTAGAGAGACCACGGGGGAAAAGGCTAAGGAGACTTCAGCTCCCCCTTAGTCAAGTCACCTAAAAAATTTAGCCTCAAAATACAAGCGTTTAAACGTGTTTTGGACTTGACCTGAAGTAAGGGGGAAGGCTGAAGCGGCTAGCTATGCAATTTGATTCTTTTAATGGCTTCTGAATTTTAGCAAGTTAATTATTCATATGGCTTCAAAAACGTGCGAAATATTGGCGCTAAAACTTAAAATCGATGTTTTTGCCACAAAAATCGCCCAACGGCTGGGGGCTCCGCCCCCAGGTCTTCGTTTGTGATACGCTTGGGTTGCATTAGTTTGTTTAGCACGGGGCCTGCATTAGACAATTTGTGTGCAAAAAGATTACTTTTGGTTCAGGCCCCCCTCTCTGAGCAAATTTCCGGTTCCGCGTAGGGGTGCATTCACTGCTGCAAATACATTTTTCAAGCAATTATGTGCCGCAGACGAAACGAGTTAAGAAACGCTGCCGCCCAAATATGTCTTTTTTTCAGACATGAATACGGAATTTTTTAAAATTGCGCATGATTTGTAGCCGTACAATATTTTGTGCAAAAGTTCAGTATATTTTAGTGCCCCCCCCATCATTTTCGGCCAGTGCCCACTCACTTCGTGTGCTCTGGCGACGGCTTTGTGTAGAGGTTGTACGCTGGAAGCTGCAGCATAAAAAATTCGTTTCATATAGACTTTTCAGGCACTTTTTGAGTACTTAAAAAAATCCGTAATGTGAAGAAAAAGCTACTGTAAAGTTGGTACGCGTCCACAAAGGATTGAATACTGTATTCCAATCGAAAATTTCAAAGCTTAAGAGTAAAATGGTAGAGGACTAGGAAGAGATAATGAACACTTAAAATCTAAAAAAAAAACGGATCGCGAACTCAATAGTCTTTCGCGTAGGATCCATGGATAAATAAATTTCCCTAACCCCCCAACAAAGCCGGTTTCATAACACAATGATTATAACGAATAGACTTTTAATCTGTTGCAGATTACGATGCGATTTGAAAAATACATTGAACAATAAGACATGCATGCTCTTTACAAGCACCAAGTAACAAAGCTAAAGCTATAAATTGAAACATTACCAAGAGCCAAAGCACGATTAAAATTTTACTAAAACCTTGTTCATAAATTTCTGCCAATAGCATTGGACGGGAACTGGAAAGCCAATTTTACCGATTGTACGTGTGGCCCATGATAGCGGTACATAAAAAGGCTAAAAAAGTTTTCATCACGAGATCAAAAATAAGTTACTCAAAATCAATTGGCTGCATCAGAAGTTTCTTGACTGGATTTGAGTTATTGCTGGGGGCTAATCTCCCGTTAAAGTTAGATAAAAGATGCATTTGATTCCGTAACGGCGTTAAATACTTTTTCTTTTGTTGAATAAATATAGCCTAAGCGCTAACGTTAGCTTAGGGAGGGTGGGAAGCGATCTAAACGCAAAGAATAAAGACATGGGGACTTTAGAGACAGTGCTTACTTCAATTTCATGGGAAACATTTCTTAAAATACATTAACAATCAAACAAAAACACAATACGACAAACAAGAAACACAAGCCAAAGCCGCACATATACATCACAATGGCAAAACATAAGGTCCGGAGAGTCTTGACTAAATTAGCTACTACGTAGAATGCGCGCCATTAATAGGCAGTAATTTTTGAAATTGTGTAAGCACTTGCATAATGCATACACGAGACGTAATGTTCATGTACTATATCGAACATTTAGACGTAACAAAAAAAAGGGCTTGTGAGTCGGTGTGTTTTTTTGTGTTAAATCGGAAATGGAGTTTGGACCTACAAATTTCTGAAACTCGTAAGATGGTAGAAGTAGTAAAAATTTTGAAATGAGAGTTGAGGAATTAGTGGAATTTAAGCTGCAAGAGTAGAATTTGGG
Source organism: Trididemnum nubilum (assembly GCA_963965965.1). Classification (NCBI taxonomy): domain Eukaryota; kingdom Metazoa; phylum Chordata; class Ascidiacea; order Aplousobranchia; family Didemnidae; genus Trididemnum; species Trididemnum nubilum. Next base: position 43,982,200 of record OZ014470.1, read on the forward strand.
AAGGCTTTTAGAAAAAGTTTTGAGTTAAAAGTTTGATTTAAACCTACCTCCTCCATTCCTGATAAAACGAATATTAAATTTTGTTTTACTTCGATAGAATACTGTATTATCAATGTAACACTGAAACTTAATTTCTTTAAAATTTCAAAAGCTTAGCTTAAAAAGCATTTAAAATTACCTTATTTAGAGCAATGAAATATAGCTATAAACAAAAGTTTAACTGAGTACTATTATATTAAAGTTATGTTTGCGAAATTGGTAGAGAAAAAAGCAAGAAACAAAAATTGTCTGCGAAAACTAATAAAGACGTTCTACAGTAACTTTTTGCATTAACTTCTTACTCTATGAAGAATTGTTTCTTGCGGTGATTTATTTTTCTTTTACCGATTTTAGAAACATCATTGCAAAATTTGAGTGTCGCTGCCTAAAAAGTAAGATATAGATAAAGTGATTTCAATATTGAATTTTTTATTTTTATTTTAATTGCAACATTTTGAAAAGTTATGTGAAATAAGGTTCCCAGAGCTGTGAATTTCGCATTTCCTCATATTTCTAAAAAGTTTTTTTGAATTTTTACTTGCACTAAACTCGAAGAATATAATTGTACATGGCACCAAAATGGCACAATGGAACTACAAAACAATACAACAGCAATCCAATAACAAATAAGTACAATGGAATGAAAACCTATATCCATAATTATTAGATTGAACAAAAATTCAGTTTTCTGCTGCATTTTACACAGACAAAAGTAAAAAAAGATGTGTTTAGACAAGGACATATCCCTAATTCGAACAAGGCCTGTCACATACATTCTACAGTTGGTGGAGTTATGCTAAAGTTGGAGAACAGGCAGGCAAGAAAAAAAATGAGAACAGCCTAGCAGTCGCAGATCGAAATTAGTATGGTCTACGCAAGCAAAATAATATATATATATGTATATTTTAAAGAGATACTGCTCGATATCGGTTTGATTGAAGAAATGAGAGCTATTTAAGGTAATAAAAAGTTACTCCAAACCTCGTTCCACTATTTCCTTTATCAGCGAAAATAGATTTAATCCGCTTGACTCCGTACCTTTGGGCAACCCAACGTTTCGAAATTTTGTGACATCGGAAAAGGATGACTTTGCAAAAAAATAAACATCACGCTGCTCACTCCGTGAGAAATGTTGCAAAGTCATCCTTTTCTGATGCCACAAAATTTTGAAACGCCCGGTTACCAATGGTACGGAGTCAAACGGATTAAATCTATTTTCGCAGATAAGAGGAATAGTGGAACAAAATTTGGGGCACCCCTTTCTTACCTTAAGTAGCTCTCATTTTTTCAATAAAACCGACTCCGAGCAGTATCTCTTTAAAAATTGATGAAATTAACAAAAAAAAAAAAAAAAAAAAAAAACTGATCAAAAATCATAATAAACGCAACAATAAAAACCAACAAACAGCTAGAACATTACATAAATGACAATAAGATTTAAAATACTATGGCAGCAAGAATAATAAGAATGTGCTACTTTGATGCACATTGCTAATACAACGCCATACAATAATGACCTTAGTTAAGACCTGAAGCGCATATAGCACCAGTCAAAAAATGCACTTTTAGCGCAAAAAGATTTCAGAAACACTATAAGATCTAGAAAACACTACATAGAAATCTCCAACGGCAGTGTTAACCTCATCCAATCAACGTTTAGCTGCCGAAGCACGTAATCGGAATTAACCAATCACAACTAATAATGAACAAACGTCACGAAAGCAAAAGCGCTCATTTGGATTATCCAAGCCTTCTTATACTGGAAAGTCTACGTACTTTTTGATGATTCCAACTCCAATTCAATAAGCCTTAGCTTAAAATCCAATAAAAAATATGTGAAGAAAATTATTCTTTTCTCTCTTGAAATTAAATTTTTTCTCCGTTTGATTTGCTGTTATTGGAATCTTTCTCGTACGAAATAAACAGTTATTTGTCCTGGACAATTTATAAACGAGCCAGTTTTTTTTCCGCCAACAGTTTCTGAACGAGATTTATTTGATTGGGAAAGTGCGCTATAGGGCTAAACACGTGAAATAGAATGCATGATTTAATTCGAATTTTAAAAATTAAAAAAACAACAACAACTTTTCAGTGGAATTCAACTTCACTGGCAATTCTATGGGCAAGTTGTCAAAGAGTAAAAAATATCGGACTTTCAACCCAATTTTAAGAAAAGTCTATGCCACAAAACTACGACACTCGGCTCGACTTTGGTGGTAAGTTTGTTTGTGGTCTTGCGATCGTTCATAAGTCGCATCTTGCTCGTCGTCTTCGAACTCCTCGTCGTGGGACGTGGAGTTTTGATGGGGATTCACAAGAGCGAGAATGGAGCTGTTCACAGCCGCCATCTCCATAGCGAGCTGCGTGGCATCTTCCCTCTTAACCATTGTAGTGACCTGAAAAATACTTGACTGGTTACGGCAAAAAAGTCACGACTCAAAATGCCTTGCAAAACCTTCAAATATTTTGGAAAAAAAGGACTACAATGAAACTACTCTTAATCCGGCATTTCCATACATACCAAAATGCGAAGTCAATTTATACGAGTTTTGATAATTAATCTGAATCTGTTACTTATCATCAAAACTTCTCATAGTTTAAAATTTTCCATAGTCAAATCAAATCTTTTTATTTAACTCGCTGAACTACACCAAAGCGTGCAACGAGTCGGCGCGACACATCTCCGCGTCATTGTACCTGCAGGCAACACAGCTCCTTTCGAAAAAATGTCGCAGCAGTGGCAACAATGTGTCCGATTTGACCGGCCCGAAAATCAAACCTCAAACCTCCGCTCGAGAAACAAACGCGTTACCGCTCGACCAAACGGCCAATTTTTTAAATTTATAGTACGCTTTAATCCGTTTGACTCCGTACCATTACGGTTCGATTCCCACTCTATTTTGAGCGAAAAGGTCCAAAACCGACTTCTATTGCAAGTTGCCAATATCTTGAAGACAGCTATGTATATTCTGCAGTATTATCTCACTTTATCAGTGGCAACAAATGCGGAGTCCTCCTCAGGATGACTTTCGTTCGAGTTGCACGAGGGGGAGGGAGAAACGTTTGAATTCCGCCGAGGACTGAGCGCAACTTGCTGCTGGCCCATTGCTGCCTCAATTGTCTCTGTAAAAGCAAAGCATTACAAATGTCTCTGACGCCGATCGAAAAGCATCTCATAGGTAAAGTACTGCTACTTAATAAATCAGTAGGTTTGGGTTCGATTCCAAGTCTAGTCAAACCAATTACCTGAAAATTGGTATTTACAGCTTTTCTGGTTGATACTGGCATTGAAAAGTACATGGTGGAATGTGGAAATGTAGAACATCCACCGTGATTCGCGGCTGAATTTATTTTTTCACTCAAACTCTCGATCAAATGTCCGCATTCGGATATCTTTTTTCCGTCACTTCAAAAAAAAAGCTTGTGATTTTCTTAATTTCAACTACAAGTTTAGGGCTCGAATGCAAAAATATACAAATTTTTTCAAGTTTTTTCGTTCATTTTGACCAACATGATTACTTTTTTTGCTCATTCAATAAATCTAAATCAATAACTGCTAAGCAACCGAAAAAAACAACAAAACCGAAAATGATGTACAGTTGGCAGCACGACACGAAGAGTGTAAAGTTCTTCATTATTTTCCTAGCCAAGGCAACTTGGTATATCAATACTACAAATTAACTCCATCAAAATAAACTTAACACCATTTGTTCCCTTTAGCATTCAACTGGAGAAGTTCGGTAATTCTTCAGGAGCTTGACAACCGGACACAATGACATTGGACATACCTATATGTCGTCGTCGTTTGTCGTCTTTTCTTCGATTTGCAAACCAGTTGTAAACTTTCACCGTGGTAACTTTGTCCAACTCTGAAAGAATAATTCCACCTAAAAAACATTTACCAGTCATATTCATTCAGGGGGCTAATTGAAACCTATTGCAATCACGAAAAATAATTACACAAAAAACTGATCACTGAAGGGGTCGAATCTATTTCCTCTGATCCGTCGAACATTCCCGAACGCATTTAATGACGTACGTGCGTTTTTGCCTTTTTTCTTTTTACTCTTTAAATATTAAGACAGGATAAAAAAAATTGGCCGAACGATATCAAGTGTTTAAAATTTTAGGCTAAACATTTTGGGACATACGCACCAACGCGGATTAACTTTGATGCGCGGATTGACAAAATTTTGGGGAAAAGTTTGGACAAATGGCCGGGCAAATTGCTAAAATGATTATAAGTGGCGAATTCAGTTTATTTTAATGGAATAAGTTCAATTGCGTAGAAGATAGAAAACTGATGATTTGCGGATCAACATTGATCTACGCCAATGCATACGACCTATGAGTCATGAGTCAAATACGGAATAACGTTTCGGAAGCATTTCAAAGACGGCTCAGACCTGGGGTTGTTGACGGACTACTTGTCTATGTGGAATTATCCGCGTCCCTATCCCTCGAAGGGGTCGGGTAGTACCAACGACTCATTTAATCAATACGTATCAACGCATCATCCAAGTCTTTGAAAGTGTAAATAAAAGTTAAATCAGATCAAAAAATTCATTTCAATCCATATATCTATCCTTTATAATATCAAGTGCGATATTAAATTTAAGTTAGTTGTGAACTGGTTAGCTTATTGAAGTTTAGTTACAAATAAGATAGTCCGTATGCGGAGCCTCGGGGTATATGAAAATTGAAAACGACAAAATTTGATCTTATTAACAAGATTAGATCGTAGAGATACCATAACCTATAGCAATAATAAACTAAACTTCTATCCTGTAAACAAATTTTGAAACTTTAAGTGAAAGTAGAAAAGAAGCTATTTAATGCGAAACCTAATTTGAATTTTATGACGTTTAATTAATTTTTTCGTATTGACTTTGCATCTAAAATATTTTATATTTTCATTAATTTCTTCATTTTCGCTCATTTTGTGGTGCATAAAAGCTAAAAAGACGATCTAAAATGTATGAAAATTAACGTTATAAATATTCATGCTGTATTTAGGCAAATAATAAATTAAAAGCCTAAATAATCGTTTTTATTTTGTCCACTTTTAAAGTTAAATAGACAAAACTAATTTTAACCCGAAAAATACCGAAATTACAAAATCGCACCTAAGCTACAACGCACTAAAAAAAGCCTATATCTGGTGTCGGTGCTGAGAGTTTGAAATACCGAACTGTTATCAACATCGAAAAAAGAAGTTCAAAGTAATCGGACAAACTTAACGAGGCTTTTGTGAACGTGAACGAAGAAAACTGCCAAAGAAATTTAGTGAGTTGCCAAAATTTATGCGTTTGACCAAGAAATCAGATAAGCGAACCGCAATACATCAATTTATCTTACATGCAAATGACTTTTCTAATATTAACTTTGCCTAAGGCAAAGTTAGTGTCAAAACCAAGTATATATTGATGTAAGTTAAAATGCATAAATGCCTTCCGGCTAATCGTTATCAACTTGTCAAAAGTTAAGTAACTAAAATTTCAAGTTATTGCATTCCTTTATAATCAGTCAAACTGTATATTTGATCTTTTTGAAGTTCAATATTTTTGTGAGTAACAAACATGGCATGAATCGGAATTTCCATTGCAATTTATTGAAAGAATAAGCCCTAAAAACTTCGCAAAAATTTTGTTCCATGAATCGCTGAGATCCTAGGTTAGTAATTTGAGAAAACTTTAAAAGACCAAACGAGGAACAAAAAACGGCTTTATTTAAAAAAAAAAAACTAAAACAAAGCTGGCACCAGCAATTTTTTTTCACAATTCATGATTAAAATGCACTTGGAAAGCAACGGCATAAAAAACAATGATTTAAGAATATTTTTTAAGGCCTTTTATACAAAAAAAAATCTAATTCTCCAGCTTCATACCTGGTTTTTGGGCCTGTATAATTGTGTTGCAGGTGTGCGCTATTTCTTCTCGTTTGCATTCATCAGGATAGGAATTGCTGTTGTAATAATTCTCAAGAATTGCCAAGCATTCTTTTGGCCATGTAAACCTAAACAATTAAGATCTTAGAAATATTTTTTTCAGTTTTTTTCTTGGTTGTAAACTAAAAAAGCGAGTTAAAATAGTTGAAACTTAAATAAGGGTGTTATACAACGGGCAAAAATTTCCTGCAGAATAGTTTTAGTACCATTATTTCCAATATTACCATCATGGATAAAAGGTTTAAATCCTTTTAAGTTTTTTCTTAAAGTACACAAAAAGTATCTGAACTAGATGTCGTTTCGCACCAATCTTAATGCAGATGAAATTACGGTTTTTTTTTGAGATTTTTCACTTCCCTCTTCTATTGGGTATCTGCTATTTACAGCTGTATTTACAAACGCTATTTTGATAGTTTTTATGCTGAGATTATACAAATGCTATTTTGATAGTTTTTGTGCTGAGATTATAGCCAAGTTTTTGCGGAACATCATCTACTTGAATTGCTATAACCCATCCCTAGTATACTAATTTACTTTGAACTCAACTTCGAAGCAGAAGCATTGTCCGAAATCACGTTTAAAATTCAATTAAAACAAATTCGTGTTTGTAGAACGAATGGTTTGGGCGGGAAATCGTGTTTCACATGAAAAATTATTTTTTGAATGGCATTCCAGTCTTCATTCATTTATTACACCCCTGTTTAAGGTCGAAATTGGACATCAATTTCGACAAAATGCTTCCTATCCAATGATAATTTGTCGTGCTGTTGGCAAGGATACTTGCTGGTTACTCCAAAACTTACATTGCACAACACGATATAACACAAAAAACCAAAACCCACTTAATGAATACATATAATTAACCGAAGAGGATGTAAAGAGCCTCCATCATCAGTGGTAAGCAAACGGGAGCTTGGGTCAAATTCCGTGGGGTTTCTTTCGGTGTCTCTTGGCTAAGGCAACTCGATAAGTATAACAATGCAAACTTAAGTGCTAAGGAAAAAAAGATAATACAAAAATCATTTTTGTGACTTTCAACGAAATTTTTTTATTTTACAAAATTCATTTATATCTCATGTAATTTTCTATAACCATAATTACCTAGCCCCTCTTTTTGATTTCAATAATAACGGGTTGATACTGTCTTGTTCCATTTCGTTCCCTCGATACGAAACCGGCTGAGAGTGGTTTAAGCCTGCAAGAAGAATGCCGTTGAAATGTTGACTATTACGACTAAAAAAGCTTTTATAAAGTCTTAAGATAATTGATGGTTTGTATATTTTGGGACAATTTTGCAAAGGATTCTCTTTCAGACCAGAAACCTCTGGTTTCTTCATTGGAAAAATGCAATAGTTTACCTTTTACACATTTTAGAGTGCATTCGAAAACAGCAACTAAAACAGCACTCTGTTTTGCAACAATATAATTAAAAGTTGAAAAACAACTGCTAGGTGCTCCTCTACGCAGTGAAAGGACTATACTCTGAAACTTTGCTGAGAAGTAAGATTGTAAAAGTGCGTATGTGCTATATTGGTGGTGCGAAAAACTAAGTTTTTTGCTTAGCAAAAAGTTTCTTTACTGAATTACTTCTTTTCACAAAAACAGTTTATTACGATCAAGTATGTTGATATAAGGGCGGAAGCATATGTGATGAAAATTGCGGTATTTATCGATGATGCTAAACACCAAAAACCCGGCAAAGAAAACAACTTTGAAAACCAAAATTTATGTCGAAACACGTTTATTCCAATGATCCCTGATCTATCCCGACTGTGTTAGAGGAGCAAAAACGAGAAAAATTGGATAAAAACTCGAATTTGGCAGGTGTTAATTTAAAAAAAAAAGCTTTTTTCGAATTTTTATCCAATGTACGTAAATTAGGCGACCGTGAACTACGGCTACGGAGCTAATTGAACAGTAAACAAGTTTCAAATATATGCAGCTGCACGATTGTTTGGGACACCAATCGACGCTGATTGGCTAATGCATAATGACGTTGAAATGGCAAGCTATGCCAAAAGATCATTTGCCTACAAAACGCATTCATTTAGGTGATTATTTGCACAATTTATAACCATTAATTCCCAAGCGTGCGTTTGGTTAGAATGTCGCGTTTAATCATTAATAATTAGTATATTACTCAGCAAATGCAAACAAAAATGACGTCTTGGAAAAATATTCCAATAATCGAGGAGCTTTTTCTGGAAAATTTAAACTCAAAAGGGTTAATGAGGTTTTACTGTGATCAAGTAGAGAAATAATAAGATGCAACGTTCACTTCCCGGTTGTTAAGTGCACTTCATAACAATCATTCATAACTTGAAAAGTTATTAATGAGCACATAAACTAATGACAAAACAAAATCATATATGCTCAAGAAAGAAGTGTCAGAAACGACAGTTATACCATTGTTTCTTGACTGGAAACAAAACCGAAGAATCAACACATCCTAAAATTTTCAGATACCACGCTACAGGCGTAAAAATTGCGTTTTCTTTAACGCAACCGAGTGCTAGCGCTATCCAACTTCATACAGTAGTTACCACCTGTTACGGACTCGCTGAAGACGAATTCATAAAACATGGTAAATGGACAGTAGGGTTGTTCAAAAAAAACTTTTTTTCAAATTTAACCCATTACCCCCGCAAATTGTTAGGTTGGTGATAGAAACCTCACATACCATATTTTAGTTCATTCGGTTCAGAGGGAGAGGAGGGCATGCAATTTGGAATTTTCGTCGAAATATATGGATTTTTTGCTCACTTTAGCGATAATTTTTTCAGCCAAAATGCCTGCTTTCTAAGTTTTTTTTTTGCTTGATTTAGGATTGCTCAAATTACATATTAAACCCAGTCTAAATCAGTTTGTAGTGTTTGTTTTGTAAATTTATTAACAAAAAAATGTCCTGTTTTTTCGCAAATTTGACTAAGCTTTGTTGAGTTGCTTATGCCATCTTGACTGCTTTCTAACACCAACGCTGCCCTACAAACCACTGCATAAAATGAGAAAAGGACCGATTTCTACCCAGAAACTCATCTAACGTCCCTCTTCAAGCCCAGGCGATGACATACATCAAGTTATTGAAACTATGTTCGGCAAGTTCAACCCGTAAGAAATATGATTTATCATTGCAATCGTAACTGCTACAATGTGAGTCAACAACAAGCAGATGATGAAGTTTCAAACATTATTTTCTCGCGGTCCAGCATTTCTGTGTTGGTTGTTCTAATTCTTAGCAAGAACAACTTCATGATCGCCCCATTTTTTTACTTTTTGGTTTTTCATTGTACGGTACTGTAAAATAGCAAAAAGCTTAAAGTTGGAATGATTCATTGCGAAGCGTTACAAACTCTCATGATCAAACGCTAAATTATCTACCAATCGAACCCATTTTACACAGGGATTTGGTTCACCGAAAATTCATAAAACACTAGTTTCTTCTTTGTTTTAGGGTTACTGCTTTCGTTATTTAATAGCAAATCAGCTAGGCAACCAACCTCTTATTTTCTTGTGGTTCTAACTAACGCCTTATAAAATGAGTGGCAACAGTGTTTTCCTACAAAAACGACACCACTGTTCGATTAGATAGAAACACTAACTACACTCGCACAATCTTGAAACAATTCTACAACCTCGTCGCGTACCCATTTTAAAAAGGCAAATGCAACATTTGTTGCTGAACATACTATTATTAGTGCGATTGTACTAAGCATCCAAAAAGCACCTATAAAGTCCATAGAGCATTTCCAATATTTGCGACTTGAATTTTAGCAGCCAAAACAATATGAACTGTTGGGCAAAATTTTACAGAAGATTGTTCTGCATGATATCCTTAATAGCCACACATCTGAGAAGCACTGCCACCACTCTGTTTTCCTACATTGTTTTAACAAGAAGACCACGAGAGGCTGGTTATTGGACTGATTAAATGGGTTATAAAAGCATTTATTTCGTATATATACCTCAGATAAAACATTGAAAACCCTTCAGTCTGTTTCACCCTAAGCTATAATCGTTTCAGGAGTTAACCTCTATAACGATCTCACTAAGTTATAAGAGTGAAACAGTAGGGTTTTTAATGCTTTTATCTACGATGCGCTAAATACAGGATGGACCATAACTCGTACACCAAAAGCATTTAATACCCTAAAGGGCATAAAATACTTGCTCTTTTATAGATTTTACATTGTTTTACGTCACACTCTGCGTGATTCTTTGGAGTGCGACTTATGGCTAACCATGCACATGAACGGGCTCTAACTACTACTGCTATTGAGCTCGTCTCAAGCTTGATTGGTAGAGGAGGATGAATGTTCTAAACCAAAACCGTAACGTGCAAACATGATGGTAGGTCAATTCTCAAAAACAGAAACAAGATGCATCTACCCAGCTCTATTAGCGGGAACAACCCAGGTTAGAATTGACGCATCATTATCTCGAAAACGGTCCGTCTAGACACGAAACTTTGTAACATTTCGCAATGAATTGTAATTGTAATTACATTTATTCACCAAGTTGCCTTGGTCAGGAGACAGCGAAGGGACCTTTCGGTCTTCGATTAAAGCTGCCACCAGCCCGCCTGTCTACCACACTCGGAGGAGGCTTCACACTGTTCCTTTAACTGCTGAACGTCAAGCAGGGAAGCTGTGAATACCAATTTTCATAGGCTTTGGTTTGATCCGACCGGTCTTCCAATTTTTTTTTTCAATCTTTCAAATTCAACTTAATCACACCAACTTTCAACTTTTTACTATTTTACAGTACCGACATTAAAAAACCAAAAAGTAAAAAAATGGGGTGGATCATGAAGTTGTTCTTGCTAAGAATTAGAACAACCAACACAGAAATGCTGGAAATTATTTTGCAGTTGTTGATAATGCTTGAAACTTCATCAACTGCTATAGTTGTTGACTCACATTGTAGCAGTTATGATTGCAATGATAAATCATATTTCTTACGGGTTGAACTTGCCAAACATAGTTTTAATAACTTGGTGCATGCCATCGCCTGGACTTGAAGAGGGACGTTAGATGAGTTTCTGGGTAGAAATCGGTCCTTTTCTCATTTTATGTAGTGGTTTGTAGGGCAGCGTTGGCGTTAAAAAGCAGTCAAGATGGCATAAGCAACTCAACAACGTTTAGACAAAAAATAGCAAAAAAATAGGACATTTTTTATTTAAATTTACAAAACAAACACTACAAACTGATTTTAACTGGGTTTAATATGTAATTTGAGCAATCCTAAATCGAAAAAAAAAACTTAGAAAGCTGGTATTTTGGCTGGAAAAATTATCGCTAAAGTGAGCAAAAAAATCCATATATTTCGACGAAAATTCCAAATTGCATGCCCTCCTCTCCCAGTGAACTGAGTGAACTGAAATACGGTATGTGAGGTTTCTATCACCAACCTAATAATTTGCGGGGGTAATGGGTTAAATTTGAAAAAAAAATTTTGTTTTTTGAAGAACCCTAATAGACAGCTATAGTTTTTCCTTTTTTTTAAAACGAAAGTGAAAAAGTGCCTACGATTAAAAAAAGCTGTTTTTGCGTACATACACAACATCTGCTTCAAACTTTTATAAAAACAAATCTTTCTTAAAAAAAAAAAGGTTTCTGACATCACGAAAAAACTAAACAAAAAACGAGCTGCTACCACACCACTAAATGTATAATCATTGCATGTCAAATTAAAGCTTGCATTTTTTGTCTCACGTACTAATAAGAAAAGATTTTTGAAAACGTTCTTAAATATTTGCACGACTTAACAACAATGTAGGCACAATTAAAACATAAACATGTTATAAGTTAACTCGTAAACTTAACAGCCTACTTAAAAATATGCGGAAAAATTGTAATTATCCTACGTACAGTTAAAACTTTAAGTGATAAACTTTGATTTTCTATTTCCCATAATTGCATAATTTGTCAACCACACTAATTTCCAATTACCCAAAGGCAAATATTTAATAAACAGGTTCACGATCTGGCTATAATTTTAGCATTATACTTGGTACTAAAATGGTAATACCAATGTAATTACATTGCAAAGAGAAAAAATTGTTTTCTTTTTCTGAAAATATCTTTTAGCGACTTTACGTTAATAATAATTGACCAGCAAAAAATTATAATTAAAATTATATTTAATAAATGAAAATTTTTAATTGAAATTGCACTTCAAACAAGCATTAACGCAAAATTATGTTTGACAAAATTCTTGAACCAATTTAAAATTTACTCTATGTATTAAAGGTAGTGCAGGCCAAAATTAATATAAAAAAATTACAATCAACTTGACGCTAATAATCTTAATCACTTAATACATGACGCATTAAAACTTAAAAACTACAGCCAAATGCAATTGAAGGTGATCAAACTTTGCAAAATTGTTCATTTGGATTGTTCATTCCACGAGCATAAAACTTTGAATTGGAACCATACCTTGTCGAACAAAAGTTGGCAGGTTGAAAACATTAAAAATATGTTTTGGCCAGATTTTTGAAACACTTTTGCAATGGAGTTTTAAGTTTGAAAACTGTTCGAATGTTTATATTAAGCAATTACGTAAACAATTTTAAAAAAATTCATAGACTTATTGACCAATTAATTGGGGTGCTTCAGGAAGAAATTGGGGGCATTACAAAGTGAATCGTTACAGGCAAACCGTTACTGTTGACTAATTTCAACCAAGAACGTAATTTTTTCATTTATTACCGAATTATTTTAACTGAACCATAACTCAAAATCGAAGAAAATAAATTTGTTTTATCGATGAAAAGCTTCGGGAGCAGGACGGAAAATTTTTAAGTACAGTACCTTCTTTGTGCGTAATGGAATAACGTAATATTGTAATAGCGTAGCGCTTATAACAAGAAGGTATATGAGGAAAAACCATTAGCAACTTAAAATTGCCTATTTTTGCCAAATTATTTAATAGTTTTTTTAAGGAAGCTTGCCAAAGCCAAACCTATCCGCCATTTTAGTAACAGGTTGTTCAACCCAAAATGACATCATAAATCACAATTGTGAAAATTTACGTTTGAGCAGTTTGCTTTTGCTCTATTTTAAAGACAGCAGAAATTTAATTCTTTCATAATTCCTTACTGTAAGTTGAATACACAACTATTATATGAATACTTAAAAAAAAAAAAAATCGGAAAAAAGTGAACTTCTATGCGATAGTTAACACTAACAAGATTGAACAAACACAAATAAGTAGTTCGAAACAAAGAACTATGTAAAAAGCGCATCTTTTTTCGCAGGATCAGCAGCCAGGCTAGATAATTTCGAGCACTTGACCGGTGAATAAGCTGTTACGTCAGAAAAAGGCAAAAATTAGGCGGGAAAACAGAAAACGGTAAACTATTTAATATTAAACAACCTTTTCAAGACGTCCCCATTGCTAATAACGAAGCCTAGGTATTAAAAGTAAAAACAATAATAGAGCCTATTGATCATTCTTTATTTAAAAAATACATTATTAATAGCTTACATAAACATACCGACAGCTAACTGCTATACGACACCAAATTTATGAATATTTCAAGTTAATATCTTTGAATTTCGACGCAAAGACGAAGTTATTGTAAATATGACCACTGTATAAGTGTATAGTTGTTTTTTTTTTTTTCAGTAGTAATAAAATAGCTCTCGAAGGTCACAAGGCTTCCGCATGATAACGATTTGAAGTTTTATTGCATTTTTAATTTCAGCATTGGCTTAGACTTAGTGATCATGCATTTTTTTGTCAGTACAAAAAGCATAACTGTAAAACATTATTGCATATATTAGCAAAATGTGATTGTTTTGTTGTTTTTTTTGTAGCAGTAGATAGTAAAAATATTACATAGTATTGAATATTAAGTTTTGACCTTGGCTATAGATGGGAAAATGCATTATCTCATCGACAATAAATAAATAATTAACTGCATTGCATCTTTTTTTAGTGAAGACAATCTGGCATCATGCTCAATGCTTGTTTTTACTTTACTGGAGAATTTTGTACGATTTTTAGGGACAACTCAAGTTTGTAATTAAAATAATCTCCAACTAGAACTGAATTTGGCAACTTACCGTTTGACATACCAACTGTCCTCCGTTTTTCAGATATAAACCACGTGTACATAGCTTTCTTCTTCTGCCCGCTTATGTCTTGGGGTTGGGCGAGCCACTGAGAAATGTAGCTTTGGCTTATTGCTGCAAAGAAGAAAAATACTGAAGTTTACTGCATCGTGTAGTAACCTGGATGAACTTGAGAATTTAAAAATTAACACCGCACAGTAAAATATGACGCTACATTCGTACTTAAGGGAATTTACACTGTATCCATTTTTTGTCAGTTTTTTCTTGCCGTTTTTGCTTATCCATCAAATAGTATGCACTTTTTCGTCCGCATTTTTTAAAGTCCATATCCGCTCTAAGTAGACTGTTATATATTGATACAAATTTTGTTCAAAAATTTTGTGTATGAACAAGAGCAATATTTCAAAATAGGGCTGCATCTCTTTACAAAAAATTTTTTTCGGAATACTTTTATCCAGTATGTGACAGTCTGGTTAGTGCAAATATGGGCGTATAAAAATGCGAACGAAAAAGAACATACTTTTTCCTAAAGAAAAAACGTACAAAAACTGAAAAAAGCGGACAAAAAACGGATACTGTGTAAATCCACCTTTATTCAGTATAATTAGTTGCCACGACTATGAAAAACGTTTTGGAAAAATTCTGCTTTAGACATCTTGTCCCAAGCGTTTTTTTTCACTTCCCATTCCCAGAACCAGTAGAGAATTACATACTAAGAGAAAAGACTAGGTAAATGACTAAGGGAAACCTAAATTGATCAGTTTATATCAACAAAGAATTCTTGATATTTGTTCCATCGCAACTATTGGTGCGAATTCATAAATGAAATGCTTTATATCGAAGACACACTACAAAAAAGTTGGTAACTTAGATGCGAAACGCCATTTGAAATTTCGGGCAAAATGAATCCTACAACAAAAATTGGATTAAATCAACACCAAAAAATTTAATTTTTTATCTGCTTGAGAATTTTGGTGATTTCAATTAAATTTTTTTGGATAAATTTAACCCAATTTGTATCAGAGAGTTCCATTTTTTCCAAAAAATGAAAATTGGGTTTCTCAATCAAATAACCCAATTAGTTTGCAGTGAAATTGAAAAATAGTAGTAAAGGGTGAAAATAGTCACGCTGAAAACAATGCTAACCATTCTTGGTGGCTTTCGCGATGGCAGATTGCGAGATGTGTCGTTCACTGATGAACTTCCTAATGTCCTCCTTGACGCTAGCTTGATCCCGTCTGAAGAGCTCCTCCAGCTCTTCTGTGATGTCAACTTTTTCGTCATCGATCTCCACAATCGTGCTTCCTCCAGGATTACTCACACTACTCCCTCTAGACATTGCTGAATAATACATGTAAATTGATGAACAGCTTTGCAGTCCCACCAAGTCTAAAGCTTTCAACGTGGTGCTGTACTTTTAGCTAGTTTCGAAAGCAGTTTACTTTCACTCTACACGCAACTGACAAGCTCTAACAGTGCAAAATGATTCCTTTTTGCATGAGATTAATTGTACCAAAAATGTTTTATTTCTTGAAAGTTGTAACAGTAAAAATTTTGTATTTAAAATCTGACAGTATCTTTGAATACGAGGTTAGTGTTTTTCGGACCTTTGTCAAAAACTTTGGGGTTGATTGATTCTTACGTCCAAATTTACCAACCATTCAAATGAAAGCAATTTTTACCGTTACATGACCAAAATATAGCTACAAGCAAAAAATTATTCCTGAAAATGTCCAAAAAAACACTTTCATCAGTTTTGATTACAAATTTAGTGAATACGCAGTTACTCTTTTAACGAAAGTGAAAAAAATTCAAAATCAGCTCTGGGATAAAAACTCAATGTAAAATTATGACAACTTAAAAACTGGTACTTTAATAACATCGTTACCAAAATGACATTTAGAAATAGAAAATTTTCACACTGGCAAACAAATCCATCTTGCAGAAAAGCTGCGTTTTGCGCATACAAAACTTTCCAAAATGATCACATTGAAAATGCACATAGTTCAAAAACACACCCGTTACTCATTGAATGGCGTCCAATTCGATATAATAACTTAATTTAAAAAGAAACGATTTCATTGCAGCAAGAGACAAAATCAATCACGAGTTAATTGAAAGTTGATTGAAAATTTTTAATCATATTTTGGTTCCTTTTTTGAACGCATCAAAGTTTCGCTTAAAAATCGTGCAATAAACAAGCCACCATGACCAATTTGAACATAAGAAACGAAAACCCTTTGATGATGGAATATTTTTAATAATTAGTATTTTTGCGGGTGTTAATTTTTAATTTTAACGTTACTCATTCGTGGAGTGCGCCAAATTTCACTTCAGTAACTGCTCAGTTTCATTTATTTCATCACAAAGCGGTTAATTGCTTATAAATAGCAGAAAAAAATTCCTTTACACCGGTCAATATAGACTAAGAGCATGCATATTGCTTACTAACATATTAAAATTTCCACTTCTAAATTAATCAAGAGTTCTTTTAATAGACCAATACTAAAGCAAAATGTAACATAGAATAATAAGCAAAGCCATAATTATTAGTCTTTAAACATGTGACCTTGACACGAGAAATTTGCGGGAAACAGTTTTCTTCTCTTTTTTTTATCGTATAGTTTTGGCCTTTTAGCTTAAGTCCGCAATTTTATGTGTCGTAGCTGCGCAGCCATTATAATCGAATGGTATTTTCGCTTTCCTACTAAAAACCTGTATCGTCAACTTAACAATAAAATATAAGGCATTGCAAAACTTTCAAGGAAACCGAAATCGAAATTCTCAAGCAATACTGAATCGATAATGCAAATCAGCAAAAATTTTGATTTGTCCCCCTGTGCATGAGCATTCGCGTTGTTTCAGCTTGGTTACAAGCACTACCCCTAGGCCTAGAACAGCTTGTAAGCTGGAGAGAAATAACCATGGCGTGAGTGGCAGATTTTGTTTAAAACAAATCAAAAAAATGGAGGTACATTTATGAATTTAACATTGTAAATTGGATTAGTAATAAAAACAAACATGCTTTTAACGGAAATACACCGGCATGTATAATGCAGAAAGACCAAGCCATTAATTTGCAATCAAAACATGTAGAAGAATGCGCAACTATGATGTCACGTGATCAGTCTCTCCAATCACGTGAATGTATCGTCGATACGACTGAACTAAAACATCAACAAAGTTGCACCTCGATTGCTATAAGTATAACCCTGGCCATTGGCATAACACAATTGCTGTAAGGTATCGGTACAACTGTGCAAGTAGGCTATGTTGGTTGTGCTAACCGATCTACTTTGTAAATCCTGCACATTTGTACAGTAATGTAACCGTTTCATAGATCCTTAATTTACCAAGTCGTTTTATGGCGATCGACATGGACAAGTACGTCTCCTAAGCAAAAAATTTCGAAAATTTTCGTCTCTAAATGAGAAATTTTCGGTCAAATGTCAGAAATCAATTTATTTTCCAGTAATTTCAAACTTTTGTGATCATTTTCGCAATTGCAAACATTACGTATGGTCTACCGGGCAAAAATATGCAAAATATTATTAATTATTTCATCATTTCGATCAAAATGGCTACCTTTTCCGGCTTTTATTCAAAATTTAGGAAAAGGAATGTCAAATCACAAATAGCCAAAACAAGCCCAAACTTGAACTGCATGATTATTTTTAAGTCAATAGTAGTGCAGCTGTGCAAGAAACAACAAAAAGACCTTGTTCATAGTTACCTCTTCCATTCAGAAGACTTGGATACACAGGAGGAACGTGACCGTGGGCAAAACCGTTTTGAAACAAACTTGCAGCGGTGGCAACTGCTACAGCTTGTGAAGTATTCGGCCAAGTACCGACTGGGGACAATAAAGAAAGCTGACCGGGGTTCTAAAAATAAAACGAAAACGAACTAATTAGTGAAATATTGAGCCGATAACAAACTAATCGAATAATTACTAAGACGCACATCCGAAAAAATGAAGTGTCGTAGTAGCCTAAAGTAATATTGTTTCAAACACACAGTAAGAATGCTAAACTATGACAGAAATTATAAAAGAATACTGTAAATCAATCGCGATTCATGAACCGAGGTCCTTGACCGTAAAATGTTTTACGCCCAGCGTAAACTGGGTCTAAAACGTTGCTGAAACCGCTCTATTTCACAACATTGGCCACTGCAAACTACGCTACTAGTAGTCATAAGATGCCAATTGCGTACCTGTAGATGTGTTCCGAATATCAACGGATTTGTTTGGGTCAATGGATGAGCTACGCCGGGGGTAGAATTGTATTTCACCTGCACAGATAAAAATTGTATTCGCAGTCGTCGTTTAAATATTTTTTTCATTACTGTAAGGTAGCACTTCCTCACATATCTGCTATCCCATTAGGCTAGTGTTTCATCAGCATCTGAATTTACACATAGGCTATCCTGGCAGCCCACCCGAACCTTCAAACCACACACGAGGGCAATTTCTGCACTTGCCATCGTACCCTCTTCTCAGATTACTTTGATCAAATTTTGACAGCAAGGTCACCAGAAGGAGGATTCTCGACCAGTATCACAAATAGTTCGTGAATCCTCAAATTAAATGCAAGCCAGTGTAAATGATGCTTTCATCCAGGTTTCGTAGCCTTCCAGTTCGAAGCTTGTACAGAGGATGGCATTTTTTACCGTCTGCTCTTATGTCTCGCATTCGAATGTCGCACTGGCAGCTAGCATTTGATTGTTTATGCAAGAATAAAAGCGAGTAAAAGCTACCGATGCCAGTTCTCAGACGATTTAGCTGCCCTGTGTAATGAAGTTTCAGCTGAGCTAATGCCTGGGACAGGAGGAAAGTTGTGGAGGTGTGTAATTTTATTAAAAGAAAACTATGGAGTACAAAAACAATCACTGAATGCAAGATACAGCAAAACAGTTTAATGATAAAAGTATTACATGCCAGGGTTATCAAGTAAAATACAAAACTAAAATTATATCTTACAATTACTGATAATACCATACTGTAGATCAATCTAGCTACTAACGAAAATAAAATAAAATTCCTCGCATTAAGGTTTAATTTCTGCTTAGAATTACAGGAACCATATCTTGATTTTTAGTATTAAAATGAGCCATAAACATGTCTGATCTATTGAAGAGGCGAAATTACCGTATTAGCCACCACATCTTGACACACGTTGTAGACTCGCAACAGTTTGCCAAAGTCACTTACTCTAGGAGACGAAGGACTAGTGCTATTTCTGTGCGACTCGCTTTCTCTGCTGGTAACAAGCTGTGAGGCTCCATTGGTTACGGAACCGCCGCTACATTGACTACTGGGTGAGGAGACGCTTGGTACAGAAGACGGAGTATTGCTGTAACAAAACAAAAGCTCATTTTCCCCTTCTCCATTGTTTGCTATAAAAATCACATTTTTTCGCTCAAACGGGTTAAACAAAACCTAAAAGGGATCGCTGTTTAAACGTATTTGATACATTTGATAGAAAGTAATTAGCCTTCGTAAGCTCAACTGGAATTTTTTCAAAAATATTCAACTTGTGAGATGAATTAGTAACTCTCCAAAGCCAGCATGGATGTTAAAAATTTTAAATGGAACTTGAATACCAAATTTTCTTTCGCAAGTAGAGAGCAAACTGATCGCTGACATTGTACCATACGATCCAAAAGCCACACGAAAGGAAAAACAGATTGTTTAACCCTTCGGAAGTCAAATTGTTGCATTTCAGCACGCCTTGGTTTAAGTTTTATACAGTTGGCCATAACTTAAGTTTTCTATAAGCACGGTTTCGAAGAAAAAAAGGAATCTAATCTGCCCTGGGAGAATATCCAAGTGGACATATAGAGGTAATGACATGTAATCAGTCACGGCTTAGAGCTGAACATGTAAATCGGGCAAACGGTCGCATAGCACGAGTACTCGAATACTTGTTGTATGCAAAATAGTGCGATTTAACCAAAACAAACTTCTTACGAATATGAAACCAGCATAAATAGAATTCGTCTTCATTCTAATAAATACACAACTGACACTAAGGTAATTTCCGATCGAAAGTTCAAACTTATAAAAAAAGATCTCAATGTGGAAACAATATAAAAGAAACATGTCCACGTATGTACATGCAATACCAAAACTTTAAAAACATATTACTCAACGGTAACTGCCACAGCTAATTATATTTAATTTAATTTTAACGTTTGGTATTTTTTCAATTGCAACATCAGGCAAGGCGTTCACAATTAACTCAGCTTCAAAAGCAATACAAGCCGGTCAAATGCATTTATGGGGATGTTGTTGTCTGTTCACTACCATTAATTGACTAAATACCATTGAAATTGATCGTTTGCAAAACAAAAAAAGATCTACCTTAAACCAGGGCTACAAAGCCCAACATCTTCTAACTTTTCCATTTCTTCGAGGCCTTTGAGAATTTGTGCTTTAGACAAGCCTGTTTGTTTTAGTTTCTGCAAGAGCATTATTTGATTGACGGTAAATTTGGGCGAATCAATCTCCTCCATGGTGGCACGAAGCAAGCAAGCTTCAACACGCATTAAAATTAGTTATTTTCTACGTGGAAACTCTTTATTTTCTTTCTTCAAATATTATTAACACTGTCAAATTAACACCTTAATTCTGCAAGAAAAAATAGTTTCATTCTGTAACGAGCCTAGGAAAGACACAAGGAGAATCATGGAAAACAGTAGAAACCAAGAAATACTTTATGGCAAAAGCTGACTGGCCAAATTTTGTTACTTCAGACCGGCAACTGAAGCGCTTAACTCTGTCAAGTTAGCATTGGGTTTAAAATACAAAATCTTTAAAAAAAAAATCCAACATACTGATCCACAATCTTTGCTGCGAGATGGCAATTACCATTAAACACACAAATTTGTTTATTTTTTGTTTTAAAACCGGTCAGCTATTGCACAGCAACAACTTCAAAGGTATACTATTGCTAATACAGTATTTGAAATCTTCGCTTAAAATTATTTCTCCGCTAAAATATACCCTTTTTGTGCTACCAGTTACCATTAAATTCATGAAAAGACTCTGGTTCCCTATCTCGCAACGCCACTGCAACAAACTGGGCATCGCGAACAGATGGACAAGAATCAGTTACATGCAAGGATTATCGATTTTCTGGTCTCGGACTCTATTCTTTAACCTTGGTTACTCGATAACCCATTAGCTATCCTATTGATCACATGCTGTTCTAACTCAATATGGCTAATGAAATTATTTGCCTGTCAGTTAGAAATGACTATAATGAAGCCCTGTGCTGGAACCGTATTGAATTTGGGTCCATATAATTGTCAACTTGACGGACGTAGCGAATAATTTGTTTTACAACTAGCTAATCTGAATGTAACTAAATAACCTGCAAATACCAAATGTCAATAAACTGATTAAGGAAATGGCAGGGATCCATTGAGCAAATGCCACTAAAGCAAGATAACCAGCAATGTGATTAGGATTGCTTTCGAAAATTACTCATCACCTAACCTATCCTATCAGGCAATTTGTAATTGATCTCAGTGTTCAAAACGTAGCGTTAGATTTTATTCATTTTATTACTGTGGTATTTTTTTGTGACACCTCAAATGCATTGTAATTTCAAAACATGTAAATCTGGATTTAAGGCTGGTTATTTTAACATTTTCAGGAAAATTTGGACTCAATTTAGCTTAAACAGGTTAGGGTTAATTTTATTCTCATTGTTTTTGTAGCTACTACTACGATTTCTATTTTGATTCATATGTAATAATTTTTTTAATTGTGCTGTTGAGCACAGAGCATGAAATTAACAACATCTTAAAATCAAAATATTAAACAGATCCAGATTTTTACTTTTGTTCTACTGACCCTTTTTATTTTTATTGCTTAATTTCTCTTATATTTCTTTTTTACGAAATCTATTAGCTCGTGCTTATTTGAAAATTTCATCTCATAAGAAAACGCCAAAACATCATTGAATTTCCTGCTTGAATTAATCTTGAACAAAAGCAGTACCATTCTTATGTTTCTTACTTGACTTGTGCATGTTAATTAGAAGTTTTTAAACATTATTTGCAAAGCAGTAAAAGCACGAATTCCTAAACCTCCATGTACGATGTAGTTACAAATCTATATCCAATTCCAAAGCAATGAATTTTAACTAAAAAACAAACTTCTTTTGCTCATCTTAAATTCTTCACACTGTAGCAAAATCGCTGCTAACTAAAGCTTTGACTCAGATTAAGCTATCTTTTTACATTCTAACCTTAAAGCTCAAAAACGCCTCAACCTAACATCTGCCATTCGGCCATTAAAAATGCACCGAATGACAGATAGATAATAATGTGAGGTTATACGATCTTAAAATTCAATTAAGACATAATAAGAATGACTTACAGCCTGTATTAGTGGGCTGTGGGCTAAACAAAGACCAAGCAAAACAAAATAGAACTGCCTACGAACTAGCAATTGTAAATTAATTACGATAATCACGGACCCAGCGTTTTACAATCGAAGCAACCATGCATTTATGACGTCATCAATCTTGAAAATGATTTTGCTGCCAAATATTTCGCATTTTTTTCAAAAGTAAAAATGGATTTAAGAGCAATTAATTAAACATGACATGTTTACGATATCACAGCTATGCCGTTATCATTTAAAAGCAAATCTGACGTATAAACAGAAGAATAATTGAAGTTCGAAACTGCATAAATGAAGACGTTTTTCTTTCACCGATGTCATGATCTATTATTATCTTGCTTGAACCCAACAACGAAAATAGATTTTATTTGATAAATGCATCTTTTTTAAGCTGGAATATATTTTTCGTTCATCATCTTTGATAACATAATATAAGGCGTTACAGAAGTGGCGCACCATCAAAATTTTGAAAAAAAAAGCACATAATATGATTTCTAAAAGTTGTGCATTACATAACTTTTTACGTTTTGGATTTAATCTGCTATGCTCAGATTCAAGTCATATGTATTTTTGCAAAAACCTAAATGTTGCACACCTTCTGGTACACCCAGTGTTAACGAGTATACATTTTCAATCACTGCAGAGTGCAGGACCAGTCATCCAACCTGGTTGGCTGTAAGACAGAATCTTTGAAGCAAGTACAAAAACTAGATCTCTTGTGGTAACTTTCGTAACCAGCAATTGTACACGGCTATACTGAATCATAAATTTGACCAACAAACTTTTCTCTTTCGAAAACAATTTTATTAAACTTCTTTAGGGACAACTAAAACAACTCGACAATTTATCATGACCAAATGATTAGTGGATGGCTTACGTTATGAATTTCGAATTGTTTTGTTATTTTTAGTTATTTACGAGCATTGCTCAAAAGCTTCTTTGGATTTTGAAGCCGAGCCAATTGGACATCTTTATAGTCACATATCAACATGAGACTTTGAATCGGAAATTGTAAGTGGGGAAACGACCTGGCAGCCCACCAAAAAAACTGCGGAAAACACTCAAAAAGCTAAAAACGACTTTTTATTGAAATATTCAATGCCAGAGCCATGGAACTAATCGAGCAGCTATTACGAAGTTGTTATTCAATGACAATGCCTACGTGAGTATTGCATAACCACATATGGACAATTTTTTAACCTAATGAAAAAATGAAATTATCGACAAATTGCTTGATCTTATGCTGGCGGCTAGCGCAATTTTTTGGACGCAAAAACAACGAAGAGAGATTCGGTTGTTTAAATCTCCATGAGGCAAAAAAAAATTACGTTCTGGAAAATTTTAGTGCCGCATTACTTTTTTGCTAAATATTTTACTTTGTGTGTTTATGAGTTTAGTTAACCGCTTTTTCTACACAAACTCAAGGCTTTTTTATAAGCGAAAAATAAGGACCTTTTTACGTTTTAGACGCGGATCAGGGACGTTCGGTGGAATCTATCAGGTTTTTGATTAAATTGATCGTAATATCTAGCGGGGCGGGCCCTCTGACCAGCTACCATGCAAATGCACATTACAAAATTATGAACAGTTTTAACTACATTTAAATCAGCGTAATTGCGTAAAATTTACGTAAATGGTAAATGCATCATTAATTATGCCACACAGACGCAATGATCATTACGTAAACGCAAATTTTGGGCGCCAACAAAACTAGTATGAATGGAGGAAACAGAGTCCTAAATGATTTTATTAGAATAATTACAAAAGCGCGTTCCAAAACCCCTATTAAAATAGAAAGCCTGCGTAATCTCAAAGCTGGCTATATTTATCAGCAATGAATGCAGGAAATGATTTATTATTTTGTTATCATCATTAGCCTAGTTGTCAAAGACTACTGCATCATCCACTTTCGGCACACCTTGAAAAACATTTTTTTCCGAAAGTAAATTCGCTAGAAAGAAAAAACTTGTACACTACGAGGTCACAAAAAGTGATAATTAAAAAATAAATGGCCTCTAGAACATTTATTAGGGCTGACATTAAAATGCTACGGAGTTGGTGAAAATATCAAATCATTATGCACTACGTTCTGAATTACGCCGAAGCGCGTGACGAATTTGCAAAGCCCATATACGCGTCCTTGCGCCTGCAGGCAACACAACTCCTTTGAAAAAAACATCGTTGCTGGCAAACCTGTGTCACTAGGAGACAAGGTCGGTACTTGAACCCCTAATCTCTCGTTCCGACGCGGACGCCAGCAAAATTTTACCAATGAGCTACTGTAATTACGAATTGGTCTTTTTCACTAACTAAGTCATGATAATTCCCTAGTTGTTTATTGCATTTAACGGTTTGGGATTGGAGCCATATTTGGTGCGAAAATAAGCAAAAAAATCTCATGACAAATCAGGAACTGAACAAGTAAACACAAAGCAAAACATTAAATCGCAAGAACTCTGCTTAAAACTCATTAGTTGCAGAATAATAATTACTTAGGATGACAGCTTAATTTTGAGTGTGTTCTTTGACAAGAAGTCCTACGCATCTTTCAGGCTCACACTAAAGCGCAATTGATCGTTCGGGCGTGAACATAACAAATTGCACATTGAATTGTGGTTCCGGTGCACTCCAAGCAGCAAGAAAAACAAAGAATTGTTTTTTGAAAGTTGTTTTTAAAGCATTTGAGCACGATTTTTTTCTTTCACCTGGTTCAAACAGAATTAGTTTATTCACAGCTTTAGGCGCACAACCAGGATTTTGCAAAGGAAAGGGGGGGCTTGGACCAATCAAAGTTCAAAATTTTTTTGCTTGCAATACGCTTCCTTCGGGCAGCGTGCTGAGCTAAGTGGTGCAACTCAAGCATTTCACAAACGGGGGTCTGGCAGCGAACGCTCCAGTCGCTGGGCAATTTTTTAATTTTTCAGAAAAATAGCCATTTTAACGCCATTTGGACCAAATTATATCGCAGGTTTTTACAACGATAGGAAAGTACTAAATTCCTAAGATTTGGAAGCCAGTTGAAGAATTACATTATCTAATCCTTTCAGCCTCCTCCCCCTTTAATTACAAGTCATGTCCAAAACACGACTAAGCGCTCGCATTTTTGGTCAAGTTTTCTGAGTGACTTGGTTAAGGGGGAAACGCCTCCTAATCCTTCTCTGGTTGCGCCATTGCTTGGTTTGCGAATTGTGCCATTGCGATACCACTTTGCAAGATGAACAAAACATTGTGACGCCACAGGGTTTCAAAGACATTAAATTTTCCTAAGTTTACTGTTGCCACACGCACCGTGATTGACAAAAGATTTAACCCCATGCATCAGTTCATACACCATTAATCCATACAAAAACCACGATAAATCAATCAATCAATTTGACTGATGACATTTCCAAAATCGGAAGCGAGTCCAATCGTACTTGTACTAACTGCACTAGTCTAAACGAATCACGATCGCTGGCAGATGAAATGTGTTGCTTACTTAGCGGGAGGAAAGTCCAAAATCTTTTTCGTGCTTAATGAAAATTCATTTCAAAGTTTCCTACTCGCAAATGGAATCGTAAACTCCAGCATTACTTCGTCAAAGTCGATGAATTCCAACAGTGATGCGGTTGCGTAGGTAGAAATACAGATCGTTGAAAATATGGAACATAACCAATTAGACGCAGGACGGCAGTGCATCCAACGTTTAGACACAGAGTTTGTTGTCTAATAAAACTTAAAATGCATATTACATCGGAGAAGCTCAAACTTTCACGTCGCGTTTAGACAGAGCGCAAAACAACCTTTTTAACTTTCGCATTGCTAAGCGTTCAGTCTACGAGCTTGCAGTCTGGCCCTATCCCTTACCTAAAGCTACATTACCATCCTAGTGCATAAAAGTCCCTATGTATACATTCCAGCCAAGAGCCGAAAAGGGTTTACGTCTACTGACAGCGAACCAACCAATCGCCTACTAATCCAAGCCTTAATGCTGGCGGTTAGCTGCCTTGGTTCACGCCAGACAGTCCCACGCAATCTGACCGCGCCACTGAATGGAATTGCCTTGATTAAAATTCGATTGCACGATAAAATGCGGCAATAATCACCAGTATTTTGCAATCATCGCCAATGCATCATGAGAATTTTAATAACTGAATGAATAAATTCATAAGCGCTTTCAATTAAAAATGAATTTCCTGTTTATATTGCAGCTTGCGAATATAACAGACGCTGCAAGTTTCTCAATATGCGAGCGCATGCATAAAAAACTCATCGTTTCAACTAGGCGGAAACAACGGGTAGAAATATCATTTGGTCGAAACTGGGAAAACATTACGCTAACCTTTGCAAAAAACATACTTCCTTAAAAGTAGATTATTTATAGACCATTGCTTTTTTCATTACTCTCAAAGGCCAGTAAAATTCAAGAATTCTGCTTTCGCATCGTAGACAAAATTGTGAGGATGCACTGAAACGCTCCCTCGCAAACGATTGCAAATTTTTATCTGAAGTAAGTCATGATCTATTCAGCGTATGACTTGAATGCTAGAGCAACCTGCTTATTTGAAGCTTTTGCTATAACACAGTTTCTAAACAACTAATTTCTCGTCAATTTAACAATAGCCAGGTCACTTAGAAAAGTTACCCAAATATGCATGCTTGCAAATGAGTTTTGAACTTGACCAGGAAGTAAGGGTGGGGGCTGAAGGAGATAAGCAATTTATTTCCCTCAAAGAGGCACCAAATCTTAAAGAAAGACTTTACAAACGAGAAAATGCCATCCATTCAAATGGCGTTAAAATGGCGATTTTTGTTCCGAAAAAGCACAAAAATCGCCCAACGGCCCAGAACCCGTCTGTAAAATGGCAGACAAATTTTTAGCTTGGGGTTCAAGCTCCTCCCCACTCCACCCCAGCTATATCCTGGTTACGTGCCTGCTTTCAAGCCTTCGTCAGCATTAGCATCGACAGATTCAAGAAAAATTTTTGAGAAGTAGGGCTTGTAAGTCTATTGGATGGTATTTGATGGAGTGAGTTAAAAGGAGAAGCAATGAATATCGCATTCTCGGCAACGTTGTTATTAATTACTTCGGTAATATTATTTGTTTTTATTGACGTGTCAAGAAAAGCTAAGCAAAATTTCTCAATTGCTTTCGGAGTACTTTTAAAACAAAATTAACATTTTTTTCAACTACGGGTAAATTGAGCAATAAACATAATATCTGTTTAGTACTTTTTAGCTAAATAAAAACTGAGGTAGAAAAAACAACATCGCAAATTTTGTTTCGAGCTGTTTTGCATTAAACTTTTGTATTTAACGCTTTCTGACGGCCTAGCCTTGCAAACAAATATCTTCTTTGTTTGGTGGCACTTTCTGATCGCTGAGGGTTTTAAAAAGCAGTTTGAGCTGCTACAAGTGTTAAAAAGGGCGTCGTTATTGCATGAATTTGAGAGGCGGAAATGAGATTTTTTTGTCAGGCTGGCAGCGGGTAAAAGTCAGCAGCGAAATTAGCTATCATGCAAATAACTTTGTTGCAAACGATGTAACACGAATATGGGTCGTGTTTAACAAAACATTAAATTAGGTTAGTTTATGAATCATAACAAGTACAGCGGTAGGCAAAAAGTAAACTTAGCAATTTATTAAACACAAACAATGAGCACACATCACACAACATACTAATAACACAACTTGCAAAAACGTAAACACAAACATTGAACGACAAAGCAACAAAATAGAAACTCGAAATGGTATCAATGAAAAGCAAATTTCTACTCCATAAACAATTCAGTACCTATAAATGTTATTTAGAGTTAGCTGCTAGGCCTACGGAGCATTTTCCAAAACCTTTCAAGCAATTATCTTTGAGAAATCTTCAGTCTGAACTACAGGATCAAAGCTTATTCCAAGCTAATTAGAACCGCAGCGCAAAAATGCTGCGAGCGAAACCTGGAATCATTTTTACAAAGTGTACCCTTATTTACAATCTATCGCTTTTTTCTCTACACATTCACGTAAATGTAAAAAGGGGTACACTTTAAAAATATGCAACCCGGAACCCACGCTCTTCAGTATTACGACAAGAAAAGCACCACAACCTTGCACATAACTTAGTCATGTAAGCTGTAAAACAGCGAGAGTTGAACTTCCTCTGAGCAAGAAAGGAAATTTCATTGTATCGTAAGGTGCTTTTGGTCGTTGGTGTGCTGTTCTCTCAAAGTGAAAAAAGGCATCTACTGCACAATATACTCCAATGAGACTTATACAACCAAGCAAAAACCATTCTACCATCATATCGTGGCTAGAGCTTCCGCGTTTGCATATTAATGACACGTGAGCGTGATACTCGCTAAACTATTATAAAAAAAAAAAACGCTAGATTTAGTAAGTGCCTGACAATAGAACACAAACTAGTAAATGGACAAACAAATAGACTTGAACTTACACATCTCAACTTGTACTTAAGCTAAAACATTTAATTAGCAAAGAAAAAATGTAATCGCCGCGACTCAATAAAATTGGGAAAATTAGAGTGCTGTTATTGTGTTGCCAATGAACTAAAACAGCGGATATCGCTTCAATAGCAGATTGCGTAAAGAATGGGCCAGCGCAAAACGGTTTTGAAATTATGTTTCTCTCTCTCGGTGCAATATTATATCGCAATATGACGTATGTTTTCCATCAACTTCATGAAACAAAACATGCAACAGTTCAAGTGCCGCTTAATGCCATTTTAAAGTTTAATAAAAAATTTGCTTGAAAATTAACTTTCGATTCCATACGATAACAACGACAAAGTAGTCAATTAAACATTTCTTCAAAAAAGCAAAATTTTTAAGTTAATGAGTCTCGAATCAATGGCCAAAATATCGCGACTAAAAATATTTTAAATGTGATAGTGTAGTATCGTACATGGGTTGGCAACAATTTAATAACGAGACTAATTACGTGCAGACATTTAAATTAAAATCAGAGTCACGATCACGGCCACTTACATAGCATTCATCAAGCACAAAAAGAAAAACAAAACGCTTCTAACATAGATAACATTTCGTCAATTGGCTGAGAAAAAAAAATTGACTATTCCGGTCTCCGGTTGGCAAGCAGCAGTAGATGTTTTAACTTGACGGAAAATTAAGCTTTATCCAAAAACCGATACATTATTGATTGAAATATGACGTCATAACCATTACTTATCTAACGACCAATCACGTAACAGAAAAAAAAACGATATCAATCGACGTAAATGCGAGAATCACATCTTACAAACAACGGTTAAATATAACGGTCGTCAGCCCAAAACAGTTAAAACAACACAAGACGAACTGCAATTCGGAAAGTTACGCAAGACAATCTTAAACGCAGATATTTGCATGCATTTACAGAATTGCATTGGCTGATATCGAACACCCAAACTTGAAATTTGGGGTCAACCTCCGTAGTTGTGTTTTCACGAGTTATTTTAGGGCAAGAATGCAAAACTTGGCGAAACCGGAACTGGTGGTAAGGTTATAGAAGTCAAGTTTTAGATTCACGCAGTTCGTGGAGAGACGACCGGCAATATTTACCAAACAGAACTGCCTAGAGTCGAGATTTCTTATCGGTTTATAGTTGAAAAAACAAGTCAATGATGCCTTCTTGGAAAAAGGTTGTTATCTGGTAGATTATTATTATTTTTTCAAAGCCATAGCAAAGCTTTCAACAATCAATCATATTTTGATAAGTTTCAAGAAAATAAATGTTTCGAATATTGCAAACGTCACTCTTCCGATTTGTGCCATAAAAATCGCAAAGCATTGTGATATGAAAGCTTCCCTTTAATGAAGTTAATTTTTGCCGAAAGCTTCCGCTGAATGTAGTACGGGTCGCTAAAATTTACACACGGCATTTTACTACGTGTATTTGCCGTTTTTCCTAATCGCATTTGCATGCAAAAAAAATTAGAAAGCGAAAAACAACCTGTCAATCGGCATGATGTTGGCTACGGTAAATTCTTGCTCATGGTTTAGCTTTAGTACACATTGTCGCGCTGTGAAAACACCAAAACCAGTTTTTTATACACTACCAAAAACTGCTCAAAACGTTAGACAAACGTATAACTTGAAACTGCTTTATTAATGGGTGTAACAGGGTTGTATGCAAAACTATCACAACTACCAGCATATCAACATAAGCAAACAAAGCATACTCTCACCGATCTTTATCTTTCGCTAGTAACTTTAACGATGAATGCCTTAATACGACCTGCATCAATATACATAGCATCGTGTGGTATCGGAGACCGATTACAAAGTTAATAAGTAACCAGTTAATAATGCTAAGTTAGCTTTACTTTTCGCCGCACTAGCACACTCAATGACTTAACACTAACCAAACACTGTTCTAATAAGCGATAGCAATTTGCATCAAATAAACTTGCATATACTAAAATATGCGCTAAAATTGCCTGGGGATATGTGGCGTTGTTTTGAGCGATGCGCCATTTTTATACCAAGTTTGAAAAAATGTAAAAATTTAGCCGCGTATTGAAAGTATCGGTGTCATATACCATTCAAGCATTCCATAAATTATTGTTCTTCCTAGCCAATGGTGACACAGAGAGGTAATATTAACAAGAATTCCGCTTAATTAGTGTTTTAGGACGCGCTAGGATGAAACAATATAACCCGGTGTTTAAACAGCTTTCACAAAAGGATTTCTATTACGTAGGTTTAAATGACCTTAACAATCGACAGAAATAATGTTCAACCTGATTCTTTGTCCATTTTCCAGCAGGACAAAATGTCAAGCATAAATATGTAAGTCGACCCAAATGTTACTAAGATCAAATATCGCTTATTAAAGAATATTTTATGTCAACATAAGCGGTCGTTATTAAACAATATGGATATGTGTGAGGTAACAAAAACTCGATGCCAGAGCATAGTTTTCGCAACAAACAAAAATAAACATGCCATTTTTGAACAGAACTAACCAATTTCTTATAGCGAAATTAGCGATAATTATTATTACTGTACAGTGTACACTCTAACTAAATCATTTTCTGTTCAGTGTTTCATTAGCAATGACTTCTAAAGCTACATTTTTATCGAAATGAGACCAAGTCAAACTAAAAAAAAATACACGAACTTAGAGCCACCGTTTGAAAAATACTCCATGCACTTAACCAAGAGATAGTGCAAAAACTTTTCTATCTTTGAAAGCCATAAGGTAAATTGCAAAGATGAAAGGATCAATAAACTGCTCAAGAACTCATATAAAAAGTTGTCTCTGCATTCTGCAATAAAAAGTATGTGCAACAAGACACTAAAAACGCAATTTCAGTCACTGCAAATGACCTTCGAAATGCAGTTCCAAACAAGCACAAGCTGATAATTTTTTTGTGAAAAGACTTGATGGTAACACATGCCAGTCAAGTCACGGGGCCTTTACCCAATTGTCAACTACTTCAACGTCAGACTCCTTAAGGGCTTTTTAATGTGGACCAAGAAAGTTAAGAATGATACTCTAAAGTTTTTGATTTTTTAACCAAGGTAAAAATTGAACCAGTGTATGGTTTGTAGTGAACAAAATATAAAATCACAAATTCAAGTGATACTACTAATGTTACTGTTCAAGTTATACACAAATCTGTAAAACTCAAAGATCTTTCAGGCATTATTGAGTGTAAGGCCCCTAATTTCTCAGTGTGGTAAAATGCAAGTCTGCTACCACAGTGCCTGTGAGATTGGTCAATTTATGCATTAACAATATTTCAAGCTGAAAACCTTTTTGTCAAAAAAAAACAAAAAAACACAATGCAGAGAAAGCAACGACAATTCTTTAGGCCAACTTAGTAGCAAGATTTTAGGTCAATTAAAAAGTTTTATGCAAGTCCCCTAATTAGAAGTTTGTATTAGCACATAGCAATTGCCACCATATCAATTACTGATTAATATTTACAGCAAAAAATTCTTTTACGCCATATGAAGTGCATGATAAGCAATTTAATATTTTTTTAAAATTAGTGATGAGCACTAGAGCAATATCACTAATGCAATAAGAAGCTAAAATAGATTTAGTAGAAGCACCAACTTTTAGGACAATATTTTTCACCAAGCTAAAACTCATCCTAACTTAAAGAATAAACTTAAAAATGCAATGCAAATTCCGAATTTTTGTGATTTTAGCAAAGAAAACAACAAATTCTTTGCTTAAGTTTGTTAATTAGCTGAAATGAAAATAAATTTATAATTTGAAATTGCACTTTTAATTGAAAAATAATAAATTGGAAGCATACTACAATTGTTATGCAGTAACTTTTAAACACATTAGTTAGCAATGATGCAACTCCAATAATGTCACATAATATTAAAGGAAACACAACTTCCACAAATTTGTGGATTAGATTTTGTTACTTGTAAAGTGCACTTTGCCATGCTTGAGTATTAAACAAGTAATTGACTCAGTAGATAAGCCTCACTGATAAAAAAGTAGCATTCATTTAATGATTGCAATAGCTAATTAAAACATACCAAATAATACAGAACTGGTCTCGAAACTGTTTAGCTAACAAAAAGCTTGAACATTCTTTGATGCATAATAACATTTTTAATTAGTTAGAAATACTGAGAGTTCTGCTTATTTTTCAAATTAAAGCAGTATCAAATAACTGGTCTGAAATATACAGAATTAATTTTAATAACTCAACATCCCCCTAGGACAAAAACATTTACAGTATTAAATGCCTTTATGAAATTTGCCAACCAATACGCCTATCTGCTAACTATACCAATACTAGTAGACAAGGACTTGCACCCTAGCTTAATTACCACACAAATAATGGTATATACGTCATGGCCACAGCACTGAGTCAGTGATATATTTGTGTCTTGCAATTGTACCATTATAGGCTAAATAACTGTATAATAATACTTTGAAAAATGCATATATAGTACCAGTTCTGTAATTTGTTTAGTTGACTAGGCCTACTAAACCATAATAATTCTTAACAGTAATAATTCAATCATACATTAATGACTACAGTACATCTAACATCAGACGTAACAAATAAATCAAGTATATACTGTAGACATGTTTTTCATTAACATGTAGCCTTTGTACAACCGTAGAGTACACACTGTACAGTGTAGGTCTACCTGCACCAGCAGGCGACTACTGGTTGATCTTGAATTAGGCCTACTTTACAATGTACTGCACAGTGCACTGGTGAACATCCAGACATCACTTGGTCTTTACTTTGGTTGCCAGTGATTTCCCCACACATTGATTACGTGACGGACGGCATTCTAAAGACAGAAAAGACAGAATACGCCTATCTGCTAACTACATGATATCATTAAAGGAAGTGGCTGGTATTACACTACATAACGCCCATAAACGGAATAAGAGAACAAAGAGTGAGTGCTTATTAGCTCATTTACTCTTTTTGGTTTTTTAAATTATCGTTATGGTTTGGGTTAGATCTTGAGTTTGGATTAGAATTAATGTTAGGGATAGACCTAAGGTTGGAGTTTGGGTTAGGTTTAGAGTTGGGGTTAGAGCTAGAATAGCGATTTTCTTATTCCTACATAACCTAACACACTAACAGCAGCCTTTGCCATTATTAAAACGTAGGAAGTGGCTAGTATTACGTTACGTAACGCCCATAAATAAGAGAGCAAAGAGTGAGTGCTCATTAGCTGATCTACTCTTTTTGTTTTTTAAATTATCTTTACCCTTTGGGTTAGATCTTGAGTTTGGATTAGGATTAAGACTAGGGATAGACCTGGGTTAGAGTTTGGGTTAGGTTTAGGCTAGAATAGCGATTTTCTTCTTCTTATGTAACGTAACAGCAGCCTCTGCCTAATATCAAAGCATTGACTGAGAACAGCAGGTTAACAACTACTATCCCCAGAGCTATCCGCTAACCCTAACTTTGTGGCAAAATCACTTCCTAACAAGATTACTAGTAATGTTTATTTTGAACTTGGCTGAATATGATACCAGAACAGTGCATTCCAGATTATGGGATTTAAGTTCAATTCCAAATACAGATATGCTTCTCTGTTCTGCCTGCCCGTACAGTACTGTATTCTGCATTTCTGATTTAGTTCTAATTACAGTAGGCTATCTTTAATCTCTTGGTGCTTTGCATAATTTTAACTGAACTAGAACCGAGACCATGCCTACACCATTTCCAAGACCACACTCTGCACTAGCTTTTTACCTGTATCACAGTATCAGTGTATGTAGGCTACCAATTGATAGCCTATGTAAATTACCTACCGGTACCAGTAGACTAGGCTATTCCATACAGCAGCCTACTGCATGCAATTGCAAGTTTCAGAATTTATTGGCTGACTATAATACGGTAGGTACCTTACCAGTTGTATGGAAGCCAAGAAAAAGAGCTGAAAAATAGGAAGTCTGAAAGAATGTATGGTACCGGTAACTTAGAACTGCAAAATGCATAGGCTATCCAATTAAATAGCCTATTGTAAACACTGAACAAAAAAAAAAAGCTAAAGCGACTTATTTCATTAAGTTAAACGCGACATACCGGTAAGTATCGGCAACAATACATCTTAGACCTATGGAGGCCTAGGCTACTGTAGGCTGGTAGGCTACTACGAGCAAATTACCGATGTAGGCTACTATAAATGGGCTAAGCTTGGACCAATGTACCGATACATGATGCTTAAAATACAAGCTGCAAGAGACTATGGTAGACTAACCTACGGTACCAGCTATCTGGTTAGTCAAGTTTATTTACCAAATGTTAAAACAATAAAAGTACCGGTAGGCTACACAGGCAGGAAGCAGTGAAAGACCATTTGGTCATCTACATTAACAGCACCAAATATCAATAACCTACTCAAACAATAGCATGCATAAACTTAAACTTGGCGATAAACCTGTAAACTCAAATACAAAATAACTAGGCTATTAGACTAACCTGTAACCTGGTAACACAAGCAAGTGACTAATACAAACAGTGTTGTCAACTAAGCTACTATTTTAAACTCAATTCAATTTGTTACGACAGCGAAAGACTGTTTAGTCATCAAAGTCAACTGTAAAAATTAGAGCAACCAATAGCCCACTTCTATTCTCATTTTAGCCTATGCTACCTCAAAAACATTCGGCAACCAATCTAGCCAAAATGCAAAAAATATCCTAAAATGCAAATCTTCGGGCTTCTGCGGATTGTCGGAGTTGGATATTGTCGTGTTTTAAATTGTGTAAGCAATCCATTCCATATTACGCAGCAATCTTTTTGCAGCTTGTTTGAACGATAACGATGTCGAATTTTTTATTGCTGGAAATACAGTCAATAGGATAAAAAAGCAACTTAACACAAACAAAATTCTTGAAGCTGTTTTCTTATGAGAGGCTGCGAAAGACCAAAAAATGCCATTTTGAAAAGACTGGCAAGGTCGTCAAGACTGCAGCCTCTCATAATTAAACTAAAACAACAAAATTAATTAATTTCTAGTTAAGAATATTTGAGATAACATAGATTCCTACAATTGTTGCCAAAAAAAAAACAAAACAAAAAAGCAAAAAAATAAATAAATAAATAAACAAATAAAACACAAAAACACAAAACCGAAAATAATGTTTTGCAAAAGGCTAACGGTAGACTACTGTAAATTTAAACAAGGGAAATTTTTTGGCTTAGTTATTAAAAAAAAAATTGAGGTAATGAACCTAAGATGTGAAGCACGATTATTTTTCTTAAGAAGTTTCAAGTAGTGCAATTTTGATTTTTTTAGAGAACGCCCTTAATCCTTTATTGGTATAACTCAGTAATCGAGTAGGGAGTTTGTTCCACAAATTGGCTCCACATATTTTAATTGATCTTTGAGTAAGTTTTTTATTGACTTCTGATAAATACTAATTTCCTTTCTTTGAATTTTTCGTTGAGTAGGTAAAATAGTTTGGAAAAGGTGTTGGCAGCGTTTTATTTTTGAATTTGCATGTGAATTTCAGTGTTTTAAAATTGTAAGCTATATATCCTCAATTTTTATATATTCAATTTGCTATACAAAAAAAAAAGTTTTACTTTTTGTTTATAGGTTTTGGACAAAAATAAGTCGGTTTTGCTGAACTTGAGCTTTATTGATATAAGTTACAGGTGCCTTTCCCCAGCTTGTAATGACATATTGTAGATGGGGGTATGCAATACTGTAATAAACTTGCTTTAAAAGTTTCGGAGTTAAATAGTGTTGCAGTCTATACATGATTCCTCCGGCTCTGCTTAGCTTTTTAGAAACATATTGCAAATGTTCAGCCCAGTTCAAATTTTCATCGAGAATTATCCCTAAATACTTAATTGAAGTTTCTGGAAACAATTTTTTACCATCTATGTCTAGAACAAAATCATGCTGTTGAGGTTTGCTTTTGTTTGTGTACAACATGCAATGTGTTTTGTCAAAGTTCAAAGAAAGTTTACTTCTTGCTACCCATGATTTCACATTTTTCAATTTTTTTTCAGCTTTTGCTTTAAGTGTATGTTTTGATTTTTCGTGGCATGTTAGTCCTGCGTCATTTGCGAACAAAGCCATTTTTGAGTCAGTGCAAGTTGGTAAGTCATTTATATACACAAGGAATAAAAAACGGGCCTAGTATACTTCCTTGTGGGACACCGCAGGTTATTGGAATGAAAGGTTATCGGAAATAAACACCGCAGGTTATTTATTGAAAACCAAGACCAGAACCGCTTAAAGAAATTTCGAGACCGGAAAAGATTTCAAAACAAATAACTTGAAATAAGAGTACTCTTCCAAACCTTTTGAATTCAAGGTGGAAACCAAACAAAAAACTTCATTCAAATTGAGCTTGTTTATTGCAGGAAACATGCCTTGCTTGCAGGAAACGGCGCTATACAAACGACTACATTATTATTATTCATCTCCCAGAATTTAGGTGAAAACTAAAAAAAATTGGACATGTTTTTTTCTCGTAACTAGGGGTTAAAATATCCAGCCAATTTCGGTAGTTTACAATAGTTAAAAATTGAAATGTAATTTTTGAAAATTTTTGTTTTCATTTTGGGGCTGCGGTTTCAAAGATTGTTGTGGTTTGGCGCCCTCTACAATCAAATTTCCAAATTTTGCGCTCCTTTCACTCAAAATTAATGTTTTTTGAATTCTATTTTGGAAACCTTTTCGGTATTTGATTGTTTCAAAATCTTTTGTAGCATACTCTGCAATAATTTGTGGAACATTTTTGTAGCGAATAGCTCAAGAACAAACGGTAGGTGGAAGCAGTGAGCCAACTACAGCGATATATTGAAGTGTATGGTATGTTATTCTATAATCGTTTCAAAAGTTTTCGTCAAAATAAATTTGGAATTTACCCATATAGAATAAACTCACTTAAAGAGGGCTTCAAAATCTTTGTCAAGTTAGCAAGGAAAATGTGACGTTTTTTTACTTCTCGCAATCGATCCAAGCAACTTAGCGATCGAAAATGACGTTACCGAGCTCTGAGAGCTTCAGATGCACGTGCAAAAATAACCTCTTGCCTTTAGCGAGTATTTCGTTGGGTAGCGTCTCTTAAAAAATTCTCGTTATTAATGCGATGGAGGAAATTTCTGCCATGTGGGTGCCTTGGTTTGTTGATAACATTATATCGGCAGCGTGGCCAAAAGGGCAAAGCCGTCATTTTCACAACGACCCTGATTGCATGATTTGGGTTCAATCCGCACCCTGATCAGTGATCACGTAGTTGCGTCTTTGGATAAAGCGTTTATAATAATTATTTCTGTAAGGTGGCTTCGAACAATCACCAAATTCAAGGGACAAGAATTCAAAGAAATCACAGGAACATTGTATCACGGGAAACCCCTTTAGTAAAAAGATGCGGACACCTCCAATGAAATGAAATGTGCGCTGATCGTTCAATAATTAGTGTCGTCTGACGCTTTTCTGTGACAGGTTAAACATGCACTACAACAATAATTGCTATTTCGATGTACCACATTATTTGGGTTTTTTGATCCAATTTCATCCTGAGTGAATATATTTATATTTTCAACCACTCAAATTGACCGATTCTAATGTTTAATTTTCTACAGCATTTTAATTTCCATTTCTTTAAAAATACACGCAAGTCCATCAAACACAAATACAAAATAATAATGCAAGTTTAACATTAACATGACAGAAAGTTTTTTCGAAAGGGTGCTTCGGCTAACTTTTTTGTCAAATGTTTTGAAAGAAAGTACCGATCAGTGGTCGATTGGATAAAAAATAAGGTAGTAAATCTTCATACCTTTTTGTGGTTCCAGACAGGACTAAAAAAAACAAATGCCTAAAAAGCATCATAATTAAGTTAATAATAAGACCTAGGTGTACGTTAATAAGAAGATTCACGCACTGAAATGAAATTCATGTTCATGTGCTAATGAAAAGTGAGTAGGCCTCAGCAGTTCGCAAAACGCGTCATGTCTGACTGTTAGCATATCATTAAACAAAAAGAGCAACAAAAATATTTGAAATATTTCTTATCCCTGCCTCTTGTACTGAATTTTAAAAAATTTTTTGGCATCCCTGTCTACGAAGCAGAGCAGCTTTAGCAGCAGCTACAGTATAATGCTGTCGGAGCCAGGAGCGTGGCCACAAATTGGCAATGGGAGGGGGGCTGTTTTGGGGGTCTGGTAGCGGAGCCCCCAGCCCTCAAAAATTTTGCATTTTGTTGCAAAAATAACTTAATTTTAGGGCTATTTTGATAAAAAATAATGCTTTTAAAACGTTGCATAGAAAATGGCAGTGCAAACATGAT
Source organism: Trididemnum nubilum (assembly GCA_963965965.1). Taxonomy (NCBI): domain Eukaryota; kingdom Metazoa; phylum Chordata; class Ascidiacea; order Aplousobranchia; family Didemnidae; genus Trididemnum; species Trididemnum nubilum. The sequence goes on from OZ014470.1 coordinate 44,021,429, forward strand.
TAACTGGTTGCATAGATGGGCTATTTGGGAGGTGGCTAATGGTAAAATTTTTGTTCTCTTATTGAGATGCTGATAAATTATAAAATCGAATAGTTCAACAAAACTCACGCGGAGTAATCTATTTCGTATGTAGTTTATAGAGAAAAATAATAAGGGGGGGGGCTAATGAAAAGATATTTGAGAGAAATGATTGGTTATTAACTAATACTGAATATCCCCCCATTCCTTATAGTTTATTTGTTGGTGACACCTATGTTTAGCATTTTACACATGCGATCAAATTTGATTGCTTATTTTTGACCATTTTTCAAAGTTTTCCTTTGTTTTTTAGTTTTATTTTTGACTAATTAGCCTTCCCCTGACTATATGTTTCAAAAGATGTTTTAAATCGCTATTTAGTCCACTCCAGAGCATAAAACAGTCTCAAAAGTGCTATAAACGTAGTATTTTCCTCATTCTGCATTTTGGTCGACTTGTTAATGAGGGGGCTATAGCCCCCCCGCCCCCCTTGGCTACGCTACTGGTCGGAGCATGGCCGAAAGGGTAAAAGCGTCATTTTTGCAACGATCCTGATCGCTCAATTTGGGTTCAATCCTCACTCTAATTACGTTAATGTGTCCTTGAATAAGACACATGCGATGATCATCTTTGCTTTGTGGCTCCGAACAAGCAGCAAATTTGCATTGGAATAAGTCCAAACTTAAAAAAATGGCCAACTTCTAAGCGGCTGGTGCTTCGTTCAAAGGATAGGGCTACCGATCAAGTTGAGAATCAAAGATCAGCTTGAGGTATGAAGGTAAAGCGAGGCTTGTTGTCCAGCAAAGATGTCATCTGGCGCAACGAAATTCCAAGCAGCTCATAATGATATTCGATTTCAAACTTGCTCAAGAGAGCAATCAGCAGACATGCTGTTTCCTGGCGGGCCATCATTCGCCCAGGGCATCTTCTGGCTGCGAAACCAAACGATCCAAGCATGGTAAACCTAAGCAAATAATAATCAATAGAAATAAAAAGCTTCTGCTATGTTTTTCCGATCTATAATAAAGTGGATGCTGGAGCTAGCGTTGTAAAAAAACGTTTTTTTTTTGGAAAGTGTTTTTTAACTTGTTTTTTTTTTAATATGTATGTGCAGTTTTTAGATGGTTGAGAAGACTTATATGTTTTTGCCAAGATTTGGTTAGGTACTTTGCTTCTTTTGAGCAACATAGTAGAGCTAACCTTGCGTGCTGAGAGAATAAATGGGGAAGTTTCGGTAGTTATGGTAAAAATGGTAACTCTGCTATTTTCTTATTTACGACCGGTTTATTTCACAGCAATCCGCAGTGGTGTCGCTAAAGATGGCGACACCCGGGGCGGAAGTTTGTGGTGTCACTCTTTATAATGTATAGCCGGCTGCTAAAGGTTATATTTTAAAAATAATGGTACTACTTCATTGCTGTAGATAGCGGTTGTTATTTGGCTAGCTCAATAACTTCTCATTGCAAGATTCTATAACTTGGAAGCAAGAGGTAGCCAGAAATCTGCATTGGGGAGGGGTTGTTTTGGGGGGACTGAGTTTGGAGTCCCCAGCCCTCGAAAATTTGTATTTTTTAGCAAAAATAACAATTTTAGACTTATTTTGATAGAAATTAATGCTTTTGAAATGTGGCATAGAAATTAGTGGTGCAAAAACATCATTAAACTGGTTGCATAAATCGACAATGGCTATGTGGGAGGTGGCTAATGGTAAAATATCAGTTCTCTTATTTACGAGCTGGTGCCGTAAATTATACAATCATATAGTTCAATGAAACTCACAAGAAATAATCCATTTCGTCTATATTTAATAGAGAAAAATAAATGGTTGGAGAAGGCGAATGGAACGATATTGATTCGAAGTGATTAATAATCAACTAATGCTGAATAACCACCCTTCCCTTATTTCAGAGCCTATACTGTATACTATTTTTTCATGAAACCTATCTTCAGCATGTTTCAAAAAGCGATCAAATTTGATTTGCTTAGTTTTGGAAATTTTTCAAAGTTTTTACTGATTCGTGAGTTATATTTTTGACAAATTAGCGCCCCTCCTCTAAATAAATGTTTCAAAAATGCTTTAAATCATTTTTTAGTCCATTCCAGTGAGTTAAATATTTCCAGTGATACCAAACACATAGTTGTTGTTTTTTTTTTGTTTAATCAGTGTCATAAAATGGTCTCAACCAAAACGGTGACACCCGGCGGAACGGAACACCCCCCACCCAACCCCCGTAGCGACGCCACTGGCAATCTGAACTCCGGGTTCAGATTTTTTCAGGCTTGCATCTCCAAAGCTTTCTATCTCTATTTAACTTAAGATTTTGAATTGAGCATTCAAAATTCAACATCAGTGACTGCGCGCTATTGATGGATTGCAGCTACGTCATAGCTTTTTCCCGCCAAAACGATTGGACGTCAAAACGCCATTACAAAGCATTGGACGTTACCGTAAATCAATGCATAATTCTTTCAGTGAGCATATTTAAAGAATTTGATCGTAAAGTAATACTTTTGGAGATACCCTGGCCTTAATTGAAAGTTACCAGGAGCGATTTAAGCTGCTTGCAAAGCTCAGCGGGTCTAGAAAGTTACGCTTTTTGTAAATTTTCATCGTCTATTGCCTGCTATTGCAAACTTTAAGCGGTTTTTTGCTTTGATTCACGTGGTAAATTCAGCCATATCCTAAAATGCTTAAAATTCTACGCCACAGCAGTAACATATGGCAGATTAATGTTTAGTTTAAGCAGTATTTGTGAATAATATATAAGATAACTAACTCAATTTGAAATAAATGCAAATTAAGGCTCGATCAAAGTAACACTGAGGCCAGTTAAATTATTAGTTTAAATTTTAAATGACAGACATCTCTACAAACTAATTCAATGAAAACAACTGCTAATGCGTTTTAACTCCTTTAGCAACCAACAACCATAGCGGTAAGCCGCTAATGACATCACGAAATGCAAAAAACAACCAAGATCCTGCAAAATAGACTAATGAAATCAAAAAAGTTTAAAAATGCGCTAATTTTTTCACAAATAAACGAGATACAACTGTTCCATTATAGCGCCGTCAATAGTAAGCCTCAAATTTGATAACCGAAACTAGCTACCACCATCTTTATTACATGATTCTAATGGGTTACTTAACAGTAAGCCGGAATTTTGTCACAGAAAATAAGCAAACAAAAAACGAATTCTTACTAATTTAAATCTTTTTCAGGTTTTACCGGTTTTTATCTAGCATTTAACTTTGATGTTGCAAAGAACCAACTTATTTAGAGCCTGAAAATACGCTCTATATCTTTGCTAACAGTGTTTTTGCATGCATTCACATAGCGCCGATCCGCGATTTTGACGTCCAGCGGTTTGGCTAACTACGCGATGACGTCACGTGCAATCCATCAATATTATTTTGGCAAATTAGAGTGTAGAATATCTTTTTGAATTAGAAGCTCTGTTATTATGTTTTCCGGATGATTTTTGCTGAGTTTTAACAATTAGGTCTTTTCGTCAGCTTTCAATAGAAGTAGAACCTGCAAGTCTTTGATCTTAACTAATTCCACGATTTAGTGGTTGATATTAGAGGAGATTGGGATTAACTCGTCAGTTTAGATTGCCAATAATAAAAATATTTACAAGATTCGCATAGGCTAGGAAAAACTTTTGGTGGATAAACGGTACCGGCAAAGTCCAAAGCATAACAATTTTGTTAAGTCATAGAGCTCAGTCAATTTCTTGACCGAACTACCACCAAGCAAAACAGTCGTGCGAAAAAAAAAAAAAAAAAAATCTTTTCTGTAGCAAAATGAAATTTGAGAGTAAAATAACCCTCCATGCAATGCTCAGGATAGCGCTATTTCGGTCAATACCAAACCTCGTCAGCTGAGCTGGCATGAATCGAAATGAGTAAAAAACAAAAAATTTTCTCACTATTTATAGAATTTCCAGTCGCCGAAAACAGGCCAAGCCAAAAAAATATAGAAGGCCGAAACAAAAGAGCAAAAAATGGGCAAAACCTACAATACTTTTAGACCTATCCACTAATTAATAAAAATATTGTGAGCTAATTGCGTATCAAGCATATTTTTGCGATTGTTTGAGTATGATTAACAATTAGTTGCGTTGATAGACGACTAGTCTGTAACTTCTGGTCTAACTAATAAGAGTATAGATAACCAAAAATACACTTTTTAGCAATTATTGTGACTTTTGATTTATGTTATTTTTCCGTAGAGTAGCACAATCGGTTAAGCCTAACAGACATCAAATCAAATATTTTCGTATACTTGCTGCGTACTACGTTTCGGCGTAATACAGAGTACAAAAAAAAAAAAAGATTTCATGTTTTTTTTCAGGCTTTCAACCTGTTAAAGATTTTCACAGTTTCCAGTACAGGCTAGTTGAAGGCTAAAAACAACATTCCGATATTATTTAAAGATAACAAATAACAAAAAAAAAAACAATGTTTTTCTTGAAACCAAAAAAAAAAAAAGCAAAAGAAGATGTTTTTTTTTAAACCAAGCTTCGTTTTTTTTTTTTATTTACATTACTAGATGGAGCATTTGCTTCTGATACAATAGACTTGGGTTCGCTTTTCGGTAGGATAAAATCAAGAACGATAAAAATTTGTATTCAGATCTTCTAGGCCTTGTTACGCATAGCAAAAAAGTGCTTAGTTAAGGATTTTCGTGGCACCCACTTCGGAACAATCTGAAATTTACAACAAATGTGGCGCTTGAAACGCTGAATCGAAATCCACGTTTCTTCAAATGCGCAAGTGGGCACCTCGTGACCATCTGACGTCATATTTACGTCACTCTGTCAAAACCAAACCTGTTACTTGCAATACTTCATATGCATCTCATTTCTTATCTCGTAAGTGCCCGAATTTCAAACTTTTTCCAAATTAGTTTGTTAACCAACCGACCTTAAACAATGAAACTTATGACGTCACAGACGATGGCGTCATAGAATTCATTACTGCTTTATGTAAAAAAGCTAAAATTTTACGAATTTTGACGGGTTACGTTTGTTCTGATTTTGAAACGTGGCGAAGCAACACTACCAAAGTGATTTTAGAAAGAATCATAGCTAGGTCCTTGACTACAAACTCTTTACGGGTTTTGTTGAATTTAGGCCACATTTTCACTTGCTGTTCATCAATTAATTCAAGCCACCAAATTATCACGTGGCATATATTTTGCAAGATGAATTGCGTATGAGTTGTAAAAATAATGGTGAAACTTTCTTCTGCGGGATGAAGTCGCCTGCTACAGTTTATGGCACATGCAGAAAATTGAAAAAAGTTAATGACGTCATAGAATGATGACGTCATCATTCATTGGTTATCGAAATATGCACTCCATTGTGGCCAAAACTTAAATGCAATTTGTTTTTATTTTTTTATGTTCACTGCTTGATACAAAACCCTCAAACATTGTCAAAAGAAACCATGTGCATTAAACTACTTAGTCATCAATTTTCATTCAGCTTTGTCAACGTTTTTTTATTTAAACTTATCGACCATCACGAACTGCATACTTGTCACGTGACATTTATTCCACACGAATATTAGCGGTTATCAGCAAACTAAAACGATCCCGAATTGTACAACTTCTATCTGTAACAGTATGAGACATGAAAAGTTTGCAAATTTTTACTGACCTCACACTCTGATGACGTCACAGTTTCCTAATTTTGATTATATTTGTGCTCTTTCCAACTCACCGTGTTCAATCAAAGTCATTACATAGTTTTAGATAGTAAATCATTTCGAACAACCTCTAACCACAGTTAACAGGCAACTGACGTCACATGCCGATGACGTCATCATCTTGTTTTATCTTGCGCAAGTTTCATTCTACTTTAACACTAAAAAAAAAATTCAATTTTAGGACTAGTAAGTTGATGATCGTATTGTTGCAAATATTTATTGGCAACCTTGCTGGGCGGTAAGCAGTTACAGCACATTTTTAAGATCAAACAAGACAGACAATAATGGTTTTTGAGTGATAGTTTTTGAGCATTTTTCTCTTTCTTTTACAGCACTAAGCTTGTAGTTTTATGAAATGAAACCAAACCAAGCAGGTATTTGCCTTTCGAACCCCAGAACTTAACTTAGACTACTGTAGGCTATTGTAAGCAATTTCAATGTGTAAAACCAATTTCGTCGTTTATCTTCAGTAACCAAATCAAATAGTAACCAAACCAAAAAGTAACCAAACCGGCCAGTTGGTCGAGCGGTAACGCGTTCGTCTCTGAAGCGGGAGGTCTGAGGTTCAAAGGTCAAATCGGACACAGTGTTGCCAACGGCTCGCCACCGCTGCAACATTTCTTCGAAAGGAGCTGTGTTGCCCGGGCGCAATGACGCGGAGATGGGCCCCGCCAACTCGTTACACGCTTCGGCGTTTTACAGCGGGTATAATGAAAGATTTGATTTGATCTTCAGTAACACTTATATTCCAGCAAAAAAAGACATGTTATGAAAATTCAGTTGGTATGAAACTTGTAAATAATTTCTTCTTCCAATAAATACAAGAAGAAATCATGTACAAGTTTGTACAAAATTTTTCAACGATCACAGGCTGGCTTTCTGCCGGGATAGGCTACTACAGCACACGTACAGAGCAAACTATCAAGCAGCAATTGATCTAATTGCGCTCGAATAGGAATGGGCATTTCAGAATAGCTGAATATTTCAGAATTATTCGGAATAGCTAAAACCGAATCCAGAATAGCGAATCCTTTTCTGGTTCAAAATTAACTTAATTTGCAGAAAAAGTGAACTATCAATCAACCACCACCGTTATCCAGAAAAAATGTATTCAACGATTTGCTTAATTAAAGCAGCACTTCATCACAGTGAGTGACATCGAGTGCTTCTAAATGTTCACCACTTAGTTGGTTTCTTAATTTGCTCGCAGTCAAGCTTGCACAGGAGAAACACCTATCGAAAGAAGCTGGACGTTGCAGGAATACAAAGCTATTTTGAACCATGTGTTCAGCTTAAAACATTAAAAAGTTTGTATTTTAGAAGGCCCCGTTTGGGGGAAACTTTTCTTCATATTTGCCTACTCTGAAAATTCCATGTGTCTAGCGTGAGCGGTAAAAAGTTTGAATTTTTGCGGGCCCGTTTGGTGGGGCTCTCATTTTGCTACCCCCAATTTTTGTCTTTCCCTTGTATTGACTTACCTTAAAAATTTTATGTGTCTAGCTTAAAAGATTAAAAAGTTTGAATTTTGGAGTGTCCATTTCGGGCCCGTGTTGGGTCTACCAGCACTGGTCTGGTCGACCGCCGGGTTGAGGTTTTTCGACCGGCCGGTCAAGCCGGTTGAAACATCGGTCAAATTCTTGTTTCTTGCAGCTAAAAGACATCGAAGCACCACCGAAATATACATACCGGTATATATTTTATTAACAATAAAACTTTTTATAAAAACAGTATCAACAAAACACACCTTTTAAAAACACTTGTTGAATGGTATCAAGCTGTGACAATATGCTGTGACCATAAGGATATCCACATCCAAAAGCGTATTTAGGGGGGGCTTGTGCCATGCCACCCTCCTCTTTTGGGCCTCGGCACAAAGCAAAAAAGCGCAAAATGTACATTAAACTCGCATAATCAGATTATAATAAAGCATGTATGAGGTACAGGCTTAAGCTACCTGGCATTTTAGCATCATCTTAATCAGCTTGAGGGTAGAAGTGGCCCAGATTTCAGATTTTTTAGTACATGCTAAAATCTTGGCGCTTTGGAAACCTTTTTTCAACTTGAATTTATCATACTCTGCAGTGGGCGAGAAAGACATAGCTCTTACTTTTTTTATGTCTAACTAACCATGACTTGTTCTGAAGTAGCATTTCTACAAACTGCTGGGGCGCATTATACTTCGAATGTTTTCTAGCCAATGTCATAACAGTTTAATGTTTGCTGCTCGGCAAATCGCAAATAATCTGCTACCACTTTAGCAAAAAAAAATTTAACATCTTTTCTAGGCTTTACGCATAATATCACTAGAAAGAACGTCTAATAATTTAGCTCGTGCCCTCCAGTTCTTTTTATATTTATTTTGAGCACGTTTTGCGCTGCTCAAAACAGGTCTTTCAAACCGAATTTTAACCTAAAAAGTTCTTAAAATTGACTTATTTTTGCAAAAACCGCAAAAATTTTTTTGCGTTTTTTTCTGAGACCCCTGTCCGGAGTTATATTAACTCAGGCCCCCTATTTGAAAATTTTTGATTAGCTGCGTTGAACAGCGAAAAAAAATCTAATGTAAAAAAACGGTCGACCGGGCCGGTCAAAAACCGGTCAACCGGCGTAGATTCTGAAGTTTACCGGTCGGGACGAGAAAATCCTGACCGGTTCTATCTCTGATCGACCCATTCCGAAAATTTGATCCATCTAGCTCTAACAGTTTAAAAATTCAAAACTTTGGAGGACCTGATTAAGGGTATCCCACCAACCTGGCACCCCCGATTTTTGTCGCACAAAAGTTCTCTCTGATATCTTCAATCGCTCAAACTTTGAATACAGTGTGTTTAGGGGTTTAAAAGTACATAGCGCCAGAAAAGAAAAAGAAAAAAGATGCAAAGCAAGAAAAATTGTATTCAAGTTGGGGTAAACGAACATAATCTAAAGAAAGTTGCTTGATAGTGTGCTCAAAAATCACAAACCATTTTATAGCAATACTGGCAATTATTGAGATATATTGGTTCAAATTTGTTAACTTTTCGCCCATTTTCGGCCTGTAAAATTTTGGTCACGTGACCGCGCACCCCCAAACGCGGTTTTAATCGCCGTTATTTATGTTTTTTGTGTCTCAATTCACGATCACGTGACCTAGGCTACCCAAAATTGGCACATATGACGCTTTCATTAACTTTTATGTTGATTCTAAATTTCCACTTTCTAGGTTTTACCGTTTGCTTGTTATAAGCTAGTCAATCCTTGCTAGTTATGAGCAAGTCAATATCTGCTAAAACTCGCATATAAAAACAAAGGTACTACGCGCTGGTGCGAAGTCCCAATTACAGAACAAATGGCTCACTACAATTGCATGCCAGAATTAACGGCAATCAATTTTTACCAACGTAATTGCGTTGATTTAAAACCGATTCCAGTTATCCGGTTTGTATTTCAATTAGGATTCCGGAAAATTTTGGCTTAAGATCCTTCTGGATTCGGTATTCTAAAATGCAAATTTCTACGCTCGAACCATTCATGAACGCTTCAACACCGCATGAAAGAAGCTGGATAATTTCTTCTAATGAAATTTCAATTCGCTGGGTTACTCACAATCAAGCTCTCACAGAGTTAATGAAACATCTTGCTTGCAAATGCAAAAGAACACATTGCACCACAAATCAGTGTTCCTGCCTTTGCGCCAGCGTATCTTGTACGCAGTACTTAAATTGTAATATTTTGCATGGGGGGACGCTTTTGCAGCCTTGACCAAACTTCAGTGGAAATTATGTAATTCCGCCCCCACAATTTAATGAAGACCAAAAAAAAGTGTCTTCACCGAAAATTGAAGTGTTTTTTCCCCGAAATCAAAAAAAAAAGTCTTTATCGCAATTTGGGACTATTTTTTTGGAATTATTCGTGCTGGCTGGCTCTTAATCGTTTCATCATCCAGCGCTCAAATTTCGATGGGTGGACGCCTAAATCTCTATGGGGGGACACTAAATCTTGATGGGGGGACGCTAACTCTCGATGGGGGAACGCGTCCCCCCTACAATTTAAGTACTGCATGTACGGAACTATGCTGCTGTGTCGATTGCAATAACATGTCAATTACAATCACAGAAAATGAGCAGCTAAACGAAGAAACAGATGCAGAGGATGAAGAAGAAGAAGCTTAAACAAAACGCTCTTTGGCAATATTTTCTTGTTAATTGTTTGTTTGATTCAGTTATTTTTAGTTTGAATATTTTTCATATTTTGCACTTTATCTTTTATCACTTTTAATGGGTATTTGAATTTAGTTTCGAACTTGCCTTGAAAGATTTTTGGATTGGTCCTAAAAAGGATTAGAGATATTTTTTTGTGTATAATTTTTTTTTCATTTCTTTAAAAACATCGCTCAGTTAAACTAATTTCACGATTTCTACTGAGCAATGCACGTTTTTATAAAGACACTGTATTAGTTAATAGTTGTCTCAAAATGCCTTGAACAATAGTTAAATTGTTAAGCTTCTTGATAAAATGCTACAATACTTTTTATGTTTGTGTGATACATCTTGTCATGTATGTATGTATGTTTATAATTTATGCAAACTATATCAAGCATTAGTGACCATGACGTCATCAGCATGCGACATCTGTTGCCTGTTAAACTTGCGCAAGATAAAACAAGATGATGACGTCATCGGCATGTGACGTCAGTTGCCTGTTAACTGTGGTTAGAGGTTGTTCGAAATGATTTACTATCTAAAACTATGTAATGACTTTGATTGAACACGGTGAGTTGGAAAGAGCACAAATATAATCAAAATTAGGAAACTGTGACGTCATCAGAGTGTGAGGTCAGTAAAAATTTGCAAACTTTTCATGTCTCATACTGTTACAGATAGAAGTTGTACAATTCGGGATCGTTTTAGTTTGCTGATAACCGCTAATATTCGTGTGGAATAAATGTCACGTGACAAGTATGCAGTTCGTGATGGTCGATAAGTTTAAATAAAAAAACGTTGACAAAGCTGAATGAAAATTGATGACTAAGTAGTTTAATGCACATGGTTTCTTTTGACAATGTTTGAGGGTTTTGTATCAAGCAGTGAACATAAAAAAATAAAAACAAATTGCATTTAAGTTTTGGCCACAATGGAGTGCATATTTCGATAACCAATGAATGATGACGTCATCATTCTATGACGTCATTAACTTTTTTCAATTTTCTGCATGTGCCATAAACTGTAGCAGGCGACTTCATCCCGCAGAAGAAAGTTTCACCATTATTTTTACAACTCATACGCAATTCATCTTGCAAAATATATGCCACGTGATAATTTGGTGGCTTGAATTAATTGATGAACAGCAAGTGAAAATGTGGCCTAAATTCAACAAAACCCGTAAAGAGTTTGTAGTCAAGGACCTAGCTATGATTCTTTCTAAAATCACTTTGGTAGTGTTGCTTCGCCACGTTTCAAAATCAGAACAAACGTAACCCGTCAAAATAAGTAACAACAAAAGACCTACTTTTTACGATCTTTATTTTTCAAACACCTCTCAGGTATAAACTCGTCCGGGTTTTTTATTAGAATAAACCAACCTGTATAAATTGCTGTAGGTAAGACTAGACTTTACTGTTTTTTATAATTTCTTAATAGGCTAGGCTTACATACCGTAAGTAATGATTAATGTCAGCTAGCGTGTAGTAGCCCTAGTAAGAGTAACAACAGCGACACCAAATGTAGACAAATTTTTAAAAAAGTAAAAGAAATTCTAATACGAAATAAGGGAAAATATAAATGCAATAATCTTTTGATGTAGTAATCGTAGAATTCTGAAGTCGAGCTTAAAAATTGTTTTAAAACTACAAATTTTGTTTCAAATGCAATAAATCAATAAAAGTTAGGCTTCAATGCTCCTTTAAGTAAACAAATAAACAAGGTTTATTTCAGTTGAAGGTCAAACAAAAATAACAAAAAAACAAAACAAAAAAATAAACTTTGAAAAAAATTTTGGGTAGTTCTGTTACGGTGATTTGTTGTTGCTGTCAAACCATTTTTTTGTTTGTTTGCTTGCAAAGCAATGTTCAGGGTTGATTAAGTGTTTGTGTTTGTTTCAACAATAAATATACATAATAAATGAAAAATACGAAGCAGCATAGCTGTAATTCGAGCAATCTAAATCCATGGTTCTCAACCAATGGGGTTCGACCCAAAGTTGGGTCGCCTGAAAATTCTTTTGGGTCGCTTGGTTTCTTTTTGTAGATATCTGCAAAGGGTGAAATATGCATAAAACCATAAAGCAATAATAAAAAATGACTCAGCAAACCCGCTGAAATATGTGAATTCCCGAAGTAAAAACCTTTTTTTTGGTCTTCAGCTCACATTCCGCAAAAATAGCTCATTTAATGTCACACATTTGACTTTTTCAATAACTTTGGTTCGCTTTGAAAAAAGATTTGAGAACTACTGATCTAAATAATATAAGCGCTCTATTTTCGATCACAAAAACGTCGTTAATAATTTATTGAATACTTTTTTTTGAAAGAACAATATTACTTTTATAAGAGCACGAAACTCAGTTTAGTTCAAAATTTAAAAAACAAATTTGGAGCAAAGCTAGCCTTAGCAGAAAACAAATTTTTAAGAGCATTATCTGATTCAACCCATTTGCAGATAATCAATGGCGTTCTCTTGATCTTTTCTATATTGCCATAGTTGATTTTAATGATTTTTTTTACAGTATGGGCTTAACTGTGATTACATTTTATTCACCTATAGTTGCCTTGGCTTGGAAATAGCGAAGGCGCCTTTCGGTCTTCGAGTCAAGCTGCCACCTACGTATACTGTAGTAGTTTTCTACCTGAATTTTAACTCAATCGCACAATGTGTATATTTTGTTTTAAGTAATGTGTATATTGTGTCATTGCGGCCTGATGAGACTTGAGCACTGTCAAAACGCGTCGCCATAGTGCAGCGCATATTGCATTAAATTGTTTTCAGTGCATTGCTTATGTTTTATCACACTCGGCGGAGGTTTCACTCTGTCTCTTTAATTGCTGAACGTCAAGCAGGGAAACTGTGAATACCTCCTTTTATAGTCTTTGGTTTGACCCGACCGGGAATCGAACTAGAGCCTACAGCTTCAGCAGCATACGCTCGATCCACTCGACCACTGATCGGTTATTAATAATAATGATCTAATTTAAAACAAAAGTTAACTGTTAACTAAACAAAAATAGATATGCCACTTTATACTTAATGAAATTTACGTCACTTTATATTCCTACTATGGTTAAGAGCAAATGAGGTTGAAAGTACCGTACGTAAAAATAGAAAGAGTCGGCCCAAACCCAAAATATACTGGTTTCAAAAAAATGTGTAATTTTTCAGGTACGCTTTTCACAAGACAGTCGATGATAATCTAATTTATCTTTTTAATTATCCCATTACGCATAAGTCACTGCAAAAAAAAAATTTACACGTTGTTCAAAGTAGCGGGTAGCGCCGCAACTTTTGTGGTAAAGTAGTGGTAGCGCGCTACTTTTGAAGACGAGTAGCGACGCTACTTTTTACTTTTAAAGTAGCGCGTGCCCATCTCTGACAAAGGCAAAAAAATCGCTGAAACCGATGCGAAATGCATGAATTGAGATCGCTGATTCATAGGCTAGTGATTTCAAAGACAGTTAAAGTTGCGAGTAGTTAAAAGCAAGGATGGCAGTACGGTACGGTACGCCTCAATTTTTTACTTAGAAGTAAGGTACGCTGTCACGGGACGCCTTTTTTGTAATGGTTCGGGTACGGTACGTTGGTACGGTCCGCTTCAGAAATTGAACTGGAGTACGGTACGCTTCAAAAATGGAACTGGAGTACGGTACGCTTCAGAAATTGAACAGGAGTACGGTACGGTTGAAGGTGCGAGGTGCGTAGTACGCAAATTCTGAACGTACCTACCGTACTGCCATCCTTCGTCAACACATACAAGTCATCACAGACCGGGAGTATAACATATGTATCCCAGTCTAGGAAATAGATATCAAAAGATACTAAAGAGGCGCGTTGTAAAATTGCCAGTACTGAAAATGTCGGTACTGTAAAATGTCGGTACTCAGTGTTGCTCTTCCAAAAATAATAAACACAATGCTAAATTATCTACTTCTTTTTCGTGCGGGACTAAATTTTTTCGGGGAGAGTAGGCTATGTTTGGATGTATAGTCTATCATTTAGGGGTGACCCTTGAAAGGAAAAAGGGTTAGCAAAAAACGAAAGAAAATTTTTGATTGGAAATACTAAGTTTCAGTACCAGCATATTCCAAAAACCGGTATTTTCAGTAGGCTACTAGCATTTTCCGGGACCCCACTACAAGTTACTAATATCCGTTAAAAAAGGTAGGTTATTTAACACAACTACCGTTATTCTATCTGTTACAGAAAAATGTTTTCAAACCTCGAAAGGTCGTAACAACATATTTAAAACACAGTTTGGGAAACACTTTTTAAAAATAATTCTGTTATACCATTATAAAAGGTATAATCTATATGGTTTAATAAAACTTACCATCACTAAGGCTGCGTTTTTTATAGTAGGCCTAAGTTTCGAACCCAAAAGGTTACTATAACAAATCAGAAAACCTTGAAAAACACTTTGCAAAAAACCTTTGAAATACCTTTACAAAACCTTTGGTAAAGGTATTTTGGTAAAACAAACCATTACATGAGGTTTTGTTCCATAGTAAGTACCTTTTTTTTTTTTACAAAATACCCGTTTGAAAGGTTCTTTTGATCAAATTGGAACCCTAAAAAAACCTGTTTTGTTTCCAGTGATGAAGCCTAAAACTTTAGGCATCAACAAATATTAGTTACACACTTCTCACCAACAAGTTGTTGCGGTCTATTTATTTCAGAATTAGTTTTCAAGCTGCAAACTTGGTCATCATCATCATCACATTTTGGATCCGGTATTGTCCCCGTCGACGGAGTTGGCCGGATTTCGTATGGTCATTGTCTTTACCACGTCTCGCCATTTTGTTCAATCACATACATCCTCTTTCACCAGTCCATTTTTCTTCATATCATTCTCTACTTGCTTTTTCAACGTTTGTTTCGGTCTTCCTCTTCTTCCTCTACTACCGCTCACTTCAAATTTCAATGCCTTTACTATCACATTTTCATCATTTTTCCTCAAAACATGACCGTACCACCGCATACTACTTGCTTTAGCCATCCTATCTAAAGACTCCTTTATGCCCAACATGTCCATCAACTCCTCGCTGTTTCTTCGATCGAATAGCTTTACACCACACATCGCTCGAATCATCTCCCTTTCTGTTCTTCTCAAAATTGCCATTTCTGTTTCTCTCAAGCACTATGCTTCACTTCGATACAACATAGCTGATCTTGCACAACTTTTGTAAACCTTTCCTTTCATCTTTAATGAAAACCTTCTGCCTTTGAGTAGTTTGCTGCTTTACCCGAACTTCATCCAACCAATTCTAGTTCCAGCTGTTAGCGCTGTTTCGCACCCACCAGTTGCATTCAATCTGTCACCTCGATAGGAGAACTTGCTTACAGTTTCCACACCATTACACAGCATTTCACTTGGTCCCTTGACGTTCTTTAACACGCTTCTTCATTTCTCACTAGCAAAATTTTTATTCAATTATACTCCAACACTCTTCTTATCGTGCACCTTCCTGGACCAACTTACCACATGCTGTACATAACATCGAGTTAGACATAACTCGTGTTCCAAACACGCCACAAGGATCTATCTTACTATCGAACGTTTCTTCTTCCATCCCACTCACCATCAACTTCGTCTTTCCAAGATTGACTCTAATCCTTTTAGTTTCAAACGCCTCTTTCTATTCATCAAAGTTCTCTCTCAAATGTTGCTTAGTTTCCCCAATTAGGACGAAATCGTCTGCGTAAAGAATTTGCTTCATCCAGCCTTGCCTTGCATTTTCCGTTACTTCATCTATCACCATTGCAAACAACAAAGGCGACAACACAGATTCTAGGTGCTTCACCTCTTCAGAAGTAGACCGACTAACAAAGGTGGGCATCGGTACTTTAAAAGTAAGTCGGTACCGGTACTCGGTACTTGTCCCTAAAAGTAATTCGGTACCGGTACTCGGTACTCCGTTTAAAATGTACCGACTTACTTTTGCGGTACCGGTACTTTTTGAAAAAAATGTGCAATATCAAAGTTCGACCATTGGTGGCAAAAAAAAGTGAACTTCATGCATTATTCCGGTTAGGGGGTGTCCTCTCTCGTCTTCGTTGCCACACGTGCTGTAGGCACAGCTTCAAGTTCTGCTCATGTCGTCGCAGAAATGGTCGGAGACTTCTTATTGCAGAACCTGTGGTCATGAACTACGGGATATTTCAAGGTTTCAACGAAGTTTCAAACAGCGCAAATGGTGCTTTTACTTTAGATATTTAGATTAAAATAAAATCGCAAAAATTTAATAATTTAGACAAGACATCGAAGTAGTGAATCTTAATAAAACAAAACATTTACTAGCTCTCGGTGTGCAGAAATTTAACCTACACATGTCACAACAATGCTGCGTCTGAAACTCTTAGAAGAGCTACATTTGGAATTTTACTTTCGCTTGATGGGGTAGCTGTTTTGCTTGAGTGGGATTTACGGTCAAGACCTTGATGGGGTAGCTAGCTTCGTAGAGTTTCTCCACCCTCAATCTTCAAACGGGATCAGTGGTGTCCAACTATGCTGAGCATAAGGAGGGAATTTTGATACCGATATTGGGTACGGATATGCCAGATAGAGTACGAAAACTTTTATGCGGTTAGAATTTTTGAGTGATAGAGTCATTACCAGAGGTGGACAAAGTAGTCGAAAAATCTACTTAAGTAGAAGTATTGTTACTTACTCAAAAATGCCCTTCAAGTAAAAGTAGAAGTATGGCGAAGCATTTCCACTAAGTGAAAATAGGAAAGTAGTCAAAATTAATTCTACTTAAGTAATGAAAGTAGAAAGTAATTTCGAATTTCACGTGTTTGTTTATTCTTCGAAGGTTTGCTGTTGTGACGCTTACGATCAGTGTTCAAGCAAAGCCATACTTACGGTAGCATATCAAAAAATCAAAGTTTTATTATTCTCTTGAAATTACACCGAAGCGTGTTGCGAATACGATTTAGCAGGGACTCTGGGCTCATCTCCGCGCCTGGACAACACAGCTTGAGAAGAAATATCGCAGCGATGGCGAGTCGTTAGAAACACTGTTCGTTAACCGGCTAGGGAATTGAACCCCAGACGGGCCGCAGCAAACGCAACGCCGTCAACCGCTAATCTTTTTCGTATGAACCAGGAGTAATGCGCATGTCTAGTTTGTCTACTGTACCATGCTAATCAGGGTTCGGTATGCTTTTTTTTTAGTGAGACTGAGTCAACACCTGGTATTTGATGCAACGCAAAAACACACTACCCTAGATGACCTGTAAATGAATCGTCGTAACTATTCAATAAGTTTCGTAGTACTGTACAGTAAAACAAACTCGATACGTACTTATTGTACACGTTGTGAGGTGGAATAATGTGCACTACCTAACGGTCGAGTTCAACGACCCATTTAAACCTTTATTGGATTAAACCTGCTATGTACAATATGAAGTAAGCCAATCAGCAGGTCACCACAGATTCGTAACATCTAATTCGTACAAATCTTCAACCGGGTATACGATATACCAATTGGTATGCGAAACGGTAATTATGGTACTCGGTATACAGAGGATATACGAAACAAAACTGCGATCTCAAAAAAAAAGAAAATGGTCTCCTCTTACATTCGGGCTAGATTCGGTCCAATTTTGCCCAAATCTAAGCATGAAAAATCGGATCTACAAAAAAAGTCTACACCGCTTACACGGGCTAGAATTTTTTGTGGAGTATACAAAGTTTTCGAAAATCGCAAAAGGTATACCACGTAAAAAAAGGTTGAAGAGCACTGATCTAAACAATGCATTACTCTGCTCGGATGGCTAATTGTATAGCTCGCATGCCTCTAGAGCGGTAAATGACAGTCACACAAATGACAGTAGGCTGCTAAGATAGTTTAAATCCAGGCTAGTGTAAATCTTAATATTTATCAATGCTGGTACAACGGTAGTAGCCCAAACGCTTACTGGTATATACTGGCAGCTACCATAGGCCTAAGTGAAGGCTTTCAACTACCGGTATCTATCTGCAATACTTCTTTGGAAAACCTAACAAACAATAAAGTACACAATAATACTGCGCCCACCTAAAACAAAGAAATTCCAGAAAACCTTGCCAAACCTCAAAATTGTGGCTCATTACCGGTACATAGACTGTAATCACAGCGTACCAGACTTCTGTTTCGCGTCCTGTACGAACATGTTTTCGATAAGCAGAGTTGCCAGATATAATGAGACTAACAAAAAAACTTCAAATCGAGGTCATTGGTCAAATCATCATCAAAAAGGATTGGCTCGGTGTTTACTTCTACTTCACATAAAAGTCATTACTACTCAAGTAGCGTTACTTTGAGAGGATTTTACTTGAAGTAAAAGTAGAAGTATCAGAAATGAAAAATACTTAAGTAAGTCGCTCGTTACCGAAAATACTACTTAAGTAGTCTACTTAAGTAGAACTACTTCGTTACTGACCACCTCTGGTCATTACTGATAGGAAAACTGCTGTTCAATACTGATAATAAAAGCTGATTGCCACGGGTAATTCACTTCTAAACTTAGCTATGAAACTACCTTGAGCTAATTACGCCTTTTTTGCGCAACACTTTTTGACAAGTAAGCTGCTATCACATGCCTTTGCAAAATCGCCTATCCTCTGCAATGACAAACAAGCCAAAGACACCAAACTCCTGGGTCTGATGATGTCATGTCATTGTTCGAAAACGCGAAAGGTAATCCCGAGTAAATTATGGCTATTCATTTTCTTGAAACTGAGAACGTATATCTAAACCGGGTTTACAGCATTCGATAAGTAATATTATTTTATTGCATTTTAAGGGCGTTGCTTTGCGAACATTAGATGGCCTTTAATTTCTGAAAAGCTTCGTAGGAGAGCTAGTTCGGCCACCTGTAGTAGTTCGAGCTTCTATCGTCACGATACATTCACCAGCGCTACTGCAAATGCCTTATAGGTGGCAGAGCCTAAAACTCACTGGCGCTCTGAACACTTAGGACGCGGTAACGAGTTCTTTGTGCTGAGTCAGCCGGTGAAACAATCATCACTTAGAGCAGCTGTGGATGCTTGAAAAAATGTCTTCAGCTCTCAATACTACCCCCACTACCATCCCACAAACTCCTCACATTTCCAAAAACCCATAAAAATCCACAAAAAAAAAAAAGAAAACCTCAAGAGCTAAGATTAAGTGATCATTCTTCTCAGGATTAATGCTCGAGAAACGCTATTGACGCGGGTCTCTTGCATTAAATTCTGAAAAAATTTGATAGAGAGTGTACCGGCTATATGTAGTAGTTTGATCGGCTCTCCAGCGTTCAACATTGCTGTTGATGCGGAAACGCGTTCAGAAAGAGTTAAGAGCGCTGGCAACGATAGAGGTGCTGAATTGTCAACTGATCACCATCTGGTAGTATGTTCCTTACGACTTTCGAAACCTTGGCCAAACAAGAGATCCAACAGGTCGTCTGTGACCTACCGGATCAAATGGGAGGCTTTGGAGGACAAAGAAGTAAGAAAACAGTTTGTATCCAGTATATCATCTAAGTTCAGACAACTTCCTGATGTATCTGAGGACATCGAAAAGGAATGGCTGCTGTTCAGATCAGCAATCATTTCATCAGCTGCTAAAAGTTGTGGGCGAAAACGGCTTAGAGTGGCGGGCGATAATGAGAAAAGAACGCCTTGGTGGAACCAAGAGGTTAAAGAAGCTATTCGAGCAAAGAAAGATGCGTTCAAGGCCTGGCTACAGGACTGATCGTCATCTGATTTGCAATCCCGGTACACTGAGGCGCGAAAAGCGGCAACTTCGGCAGTCAAGAAATCCAAGGAGAAGTCATGGGAAGAGTTTGGTCGTCGCTTGGATTCCAACTATTTTTCGGCAAACAAACTATTTTGGCAGACCATCCGCCGTTTACGTGGCAAAAGATCGAGTATCACGTACTCCATCAAGGATTCTGACGGTAACATTCTAACGGATGAAAATGAAATCCTTTCACGATGGAGAGAATACTTTGAAGATCTTTTGAATCCTGTAAAAGCATCGACTCGTGACACACGCGAAGTGACACATATCTAGGGGATGACAAGGTTTTCACTGCAGCAGAATTGGCAACGGCAATTAAAGGGATAAAATCTGGAAAAGCTGCTAGTGAAGATCAAATCAGACCCGATATGTTGAAAGCACTGACTGAAGAAGGAATTCTCAGGTTAACGCGAGTGTGTCAAGTTGCGTGGAAGTTTGGCAAAACTCCCAGAGATTGGCAAACAGGTATGATTATTCCGATATTCAAGAAAGGAGATCGCAAGCAATGTACAATCTACAGAGGGATATCATTCCTTAGTTTGTCAGGGAAAGTATATGCCAAAAGCCTTGAAAGGAAATGCCGAGAAATAGTGGAATCAAAACTGGAACATGGTCAGTGCGGTTTTCGTCCGGGTCGCAGCACCACGGACCAAATCTTCACTCTGAAGCAAATCTTCGAGAAATCTTGGGAGTATGGCAAAGATCTCTTTGCATGCTTTGTCGATCTTGAAAAAGCATATGACCGAGTTCCTCGGGATAAACTTTGGAAGGTTTTACAGGAGTATGGCGTTGATGGTCAATTGTTACGCGCTATTAAGTCATTCTACTGCAGACCGGAGGTTTGTGTTCGGGTAAATGGCAAGCAATCAAAGCCGTTCCATGTGGGCGTTGCACTCCGGCAAGGGTGCGTTTTGTCACCTCTCCTTTTCATTGTTTACATAAATTGGATCGACAAATGCAGTCAAGCTGATGAGTGTGCCACGATTGGAAATTGCAAAATTAGTCGTCTGCTATTCGCTGATGATTTGGTTCTGCTTTCTTCCACAGAATCTGACCTCCAGCGCACATTAAATAGCTTTGCAGATGCATGCAACACCGCCGGAATGAAAATAAGCACGGCCAAAACTGAGGTACTTCATCTTTCAAGAAACCCTGATCAGTGCGTATTACAAGTGAATGGAGCGACACAGAAGCAGGTAGAGAAGTTCAAGTATCTTGGGGTTGCATTTACGAGTGACGGAAGGCAAGACGAAGAACTGGATACCCGAATAAGCAAGGCTAGTGCAGTAATGCGAGCTTTGCACTACTCGGTTGTCATGAAACGAGAATTGTCGAAAAAGGCAAAGCTCTCAATTTTCAAAGCAGTTTTTGTCCCCATTCTCACTTATGGTCATGAATCTAGAGCAATGACCGAAACAATGCGATCACAAGTGCAAGCGTCCGAAATGAGGTTTTTACGAAGAATCGAAGGAGTTACACTGTTCAACAAGGTACATAGCTCTGAGATTCGAAAATCTCTTAACATCGAGCCGTTACTTCTCCGAATTGAAAGATCTCAGCTTAGATGGTTTGGCCATGTAAGCAGAATGCCTCAGGAAAGACTGCCCAAACAAGCTTTACTTGCCAAAGCAAATGGGAGAAGACCAGTTGGACGACCTAGAACTAGATGGACCGATCACATTGAGGATCTTGGATGGAATCGCTTGGGACTTCGCCCAAGCGTAATGATGGAGGTGATGGAAGACCGTGAGGTGTGGCGGCTTAATCTTGATCTACTGCCCCTGCAACCCTCACGGAAAAGCGGGCAATGAAGAAAGAAGAAGAAGAAAGAAGAAGGCAACGATAGAGAACTCAATACAACTGTAGATACTTGATAGGTATCTGCAGTACTAAAGCATCGAGCACTCGAAACACGGTAGATGTGGTAACGCGTCTACAGTGTCAAGAGAGCTAGCACAAACAATCTTCACTCCGAGTAGTGGTAGAAGCCAGAAAAGGTTTCGACAGCACTCAACACTACTTCCACTACAATCCCACAAATTTCGAAAAAAAAAACAAAAAATTTCACAAAAAAAAAAGAAAAGCTTATCGCAAAAGCTTAAAAGAGATCAACTTAACTTAAAGTCATATTCAAATTTTGCACCACCTCAAAATCGTTCGATTATAGAAAGCTGTGAAAAGCTGAAGTTTGGTGAAAACAGTTTGGGAGTGATTATTTCACCGTAGTTTTTAAGTTAAGCAGAGAAAAAAGAAAAATGAGAAATAATTGTCTGCGTATTTTTGTTAATTTTGTTTTTTAAAAGTCAAGATTAACGTTTGACTTAAGAGTTTGGGTTAGGGTAAAATTTGGGGTTAGCTTTAGAGTAAGGATTCGAGTTAGATTTCATTTAGAATTAATAGAAAATAAAAAAATAAAAATTTTCGGACAAATAAAGCCTTTCTAATATATTTGAGATGTATCTTTATCTTTAAATCATAATTCCAACTGATGTTTATCTTCACTTTTAGGCCTAAGCATAAAAGATCTTACCTAGCATATCATTTTCTTTGAAAATCGGTCCCAGTTCCTTGTGACGTTTTTGAAAGAATTTGTCGGGTTTGCTGATGTCAAAGTTTCGCGACCCGATGTAGTGGTGCAAAGTTCCTATAATCGGAAGACCTTTTGGTTGCGGGATTTCAGAAAATGGTTTTATCGGGTCTGGTTTTTTATCTAAATTTATTTTAAGTAAATTTTGAGACTATACAAGTTAAATATGTGTTCAGTGGACCATTTTGACTAACGGAGCAGTCACTTCGTATCGGTACTACACCCACACAAAGCAATTTTTGGGATTTCATTTGAAGCCATCTAACTGCTTCACCACGGCAGTAGCGTAGCCAGGGGGGGGGGGGCTACAGCCCTCCCCATTGCCGCGGAGTATGCAACATACCACGTTTTTAGCCCTTTTGAGGCCGATTTTTGCATTGAACACGAAAATAGCCCCCCCTAATGGTATTGGCGATGAGAATTGGTCAAGGATCTTATGTGATTTCCAGCAAAAAAACTGGGTTTCAGGCTGGCGGCAGACCTTTTTTTTTGGAGATCACCTAAATCTGGAGAGAAAAACAGTCTCAATTTTGGTGAAGACCTTTTTTTGGGGGAGGGATTACCAATATTTGGACACAAAAACCGACTTAATCCGATTGAACACCGATCAAAATCAGGGTCAAGATCGTTTAATGTTGTTTCCAGCCCCCAGAACAGCCCCCCATTGCATATTCCTGGCTACGCCCCTGCTGTAGGTAGTGCTCTTTTAAAATCGAATCGGGAACCAACATTAAATCTGGGAACCAGAATTGAAGTCCGTAATCAAACAGGGAACCAACATAAACAATTAAACATATTACTCCACCATCACTGGTAGTGGCTCTGAGAATCGAATCGGAAAGCAACAACTTTTCGATCACTTACGTGTCATTCTACCAATTAAGCTACTACCGAGTCGGCAGCGTGGCCGAAAGAGTAAAATCGTCGTTTTTACGACGACCTTGATTGAATAATCTGGGTTTAACCGCACTCTGGTCACGCTGTTAAGTCTTTATTGAATAAGACGCTTTTTGATGATTATCTCTGTTTGGTGGCTTCAAACAAGCAGCAAATTCAGTGGACAAAAATTCGAAGATATCCACAGGAGCATTGGATCACTGGAAACTTCTAGGCAGGTGCGGATTACTCCGACTACGAACATAGCAATGAAAAGTGCGCCGGTCGTCCAACATTTAGCGTCTGGCGCTGTCTGGTGACAGGAGAATGAATATGCACTACATTCAGTAGCGTAGCCATGGGGGGGGGGCTCGGGCCCCCCCCATTGGCTTGTGAAGTATGCAAAATCGCATGTTTTTTGTGCTTTTGAGGCCGATTTTATGTGAAAAAAGGAAAATAGCCCCCCCCATTCGAAAACAGCCCCCCCTCAAACGTCTGAATTTGCGAAATTGGACGAAATATCAGCGTCAATTTTGGTGAAGGCCTTTTTTTTTCCTTTTTTTGGAGATCACCTAATTTTGGGCGGAGAAAACCTTTGAATTTCGGATTTCGACCGAAAAATCACTCTGAATTTTGGCGAAGACCTTTTTTTTTTTTTTTAAGGTCACCTAATTTTGGGCGGAGAAAAACCTTTGAATTTCGGATTTCGGCCGAAAAATCACTCTGAATTTTGGCGAAGACCTTTTTTTTTTTGGAGGTCACCTAATTTTGGGCGGAAAAAACCTTTAAATTTCCGAGCTTTCCGAAACATTTCGTCTCAATTATCAGACAATTCGTCTGAAACTGATTCAAGATCAATGAAAATTCGAGTCAAGGTCGTTTGCACACTTCTCACTCTTTCAAAATAGCCCCCCCCCCTTTTCCAAATTCTGGCTACGCGCCTGACTACATTAAATCACAACAACGACAACAACAACTACACACAGCCGTTTATCAATGAAAAAAAGCCCAGCAACAAGCCAAAAGTTTATGACAACGCCAGAGGAAGATACAATAAAGTCTTTTTTCTTGCGTGAAAGGCAAAGATAGTTTACTAATAGGCGATTAAGCTAAGCTGTCATAAATAGTTCTCTAACATACCGAAACTTTTTGGCGCATAAATCTTCCGCCACTAATTGCACGTGCCTAAAAGTCCAAGACCTCTTGTATAACCAGCACTCTAGTTAGATGAAATGGATTGTCGCAACCTCAATTTTTATCAGCTTTCTCAAGTTAAAATGTAGTATAAGCAATGTTTTTAATCTGAGTTGTAAGTCCGATCGGATTCGAGCTCAAAGTTGACAAAAATGTAGAGCTTCATTCGGGCTTGATACGTGTCTAGTGTTTTGGGTAATGAGGCTATTTAAAGCAAAAGAGTAGCTAACCGTTCGAGTTTTTTAGACATAACTTAACTTTAAGTTTTTTTTGCCTGGTTTAAGCTACAAATTATTTTTTGGGTTTGGAATTATGTTTTCGGGTTCGAGTTGGGCTCAAGCCTAAACTAGTCGGCCAGTTTACAGCTGTTTCATTAAAAGCACATTGGACGAAAAACGATATGAGTTCACTAAAAGTTTACATTTTGTTCGCCTAATTCAGCATAATATTTTAAAATTGAAGCCAAAAAACATTACAAACATCATTAATCCTCACCAGCAATTGTGGATGAAGCGTGCCGATGACGAAATGAAAAAAGCAACTCTTGAAATGATTTGAAGAAATCCTTTGCTGTTACACATTGCTTGATCATAGTCGAAGAATAACGTAAAAGTTTTTAATAATTCGTAAACACATTTTAAATTTAGACTCTAAAGGGTCTAAGAAATGCAACTAGAATTTGAATAAGTAATTAAGGGGCCAAACCAGGCGAGCAACCAGAATTTTGCTAAGGATGACTTGAACCAAAAGTTTAAATTGCTTTGTACGAAAGAAGTCTCAACTAGGCAGCTTGTCGAGCAAACTGGGGCATTTCAAGCGTATCACAGACGCAGAACTGCGGGGCAGAGCCATTTTTGTGATTTTTCGGAAAAAAATTGCCATTTTAATCCGATTTGAATGACAGTTCACTCGTTTTAGAGTCATTTGAAGGAACTAAATTGAAAAGACTTGGAAGCAAGTAGAATCAATTTAATTGCCCAACCACTTCAGTCCCCCATTTACTTACAGGCCAAGTTAAGTTTGAACGAATTTCTTCATGAGTTAAATTATCCAAATGACGCGGATAAAAGGGGTCGGGGATAAAGCCCACTTAGCCTCTTTTGGTTTGGCCACAGGTCCAAATTATCTACCTCAATGCAACATGCACCATTCCTATGACGCTAAACCCTACAAGGTGGTTAGCAGCTTTAGCTCGAGTTGTGCGTTTCATTGTAATTGCGTACATTATTATTCACCAGGTTGCCTTGGCCAGGAGACAGCGAAGGGACCTTTCGGTCTTCGAGCCAAGCTGCCACCTGCCCATGTCCTGTATGCCACATACGGTGGAGGCTTCACACTGTCAGGCGCTAGCAGGATTTTGATAAGGGTTTCGCATAGGTGGCGAGTTGAGCAAGCTGGTGCTACTCAAGTGTATCACAAACGAGAAACGAGGGTCTGGGAGCAGAGTCCCAAGCTGCTGAGAGATTTATGTAAGTTTTCAGAAGAAGTAACCATTTTGACGCGATTTAGATCACATTTAGCACGTTTTTAGTGCCATTTGAAAATCCTAAAACGCTAAAACTTAAACGTAAGTTTTGAGAATTAAATTTCTCAGCTCCTTTACCCCCTTTACCCCTTTCTCAGCCCCTTTACTCAAGTCCAAAACACCTTTGAAAGCTTGTATTTTCGGTTGAATTTTCTAAGAGCCTGAGCTGAAGCCCCCGTAGCCCCTACCCCCCCGGCCTTGATTGTGCCACTCCCCCCCCCCTTGCTGAAGTTCAAGCAGAAAATCTGTAAATAATAATATTTATGGTTTTCGGTTTGACCCGACCGCGAATCGAACCCGAGTCAACCATTTCAGCTGCAGACCCTTTATCCACTCTACCACATTACATACATGAATTTAATTGCTCAAGGGTAAAAAAATATTAGCTCACGTATTGACAAAAACAAATCGCAAACAGTACGATATTACCACTAAGCCAGGAAACACCAAAAAACCCTAAAGTTATCCAGTCAAGATACTTCCTGAACGCCGAGTTATTAAAAAAGATGAGAGCAAGTTTGGAAAAAAAAAGAAAATAATCAAAAAAAGAAAAAAAAATTAAACAAATAATTAAAAAATCAAAAAAAAATCATAAAAAAAATACGAAGAGGCAAGATGCTCAAGTAAATGAGAAGCATAATAGAAAAAAAACACAACAGATATATATATATACCGTATGTTCAGAAATAAATAATCAAATAACATAAAACGCATGCAAAATTTTAGTTTCATTTTACCGTGACACATTTCAGTCAGTATTTTCAGTATTGCGTTTTAAAGACAAATTTGAAACGCAAGCAGTCAACCATAAATCATGTTGTATACAACATCACTATTTGTGAATTTGAATGTAAACTGCAATAAACCATCTTTTTTGCAATTAGTTCATTGTAAAGTGTGTTTATCTTTAGATTTGTATCTATGCCATTGTTTTGGTTTACGCTCACAAAACACATTGTACTGTAGATGTAGAATGTAGATAGCCCAACCGTTAGCAGCGATAACTCAAAACCACAGAAAGAATAAAGCAGTAAATGCAGCAGCATGGCAACAGAGAATAGCAAACAAAAACAAGCAAAAAAATAATATTAGCTGATTCAATGAAAATAGCATTTGAGTTGTTCTACAGAATTAGAGCGTAAAAGAGACAAAGGTAATGCCAGACTAATTAAGTTCATGTGATGGAATAGTTTTGTAGTAAACATTTTTACAGTGTTTTTGAACGAATTTCAATTGAGGTATTCAAGCGAATTGCCAATTTTGTCCCATGGACTGGACCCTCGTAGAGCGAGAAGTTCTTTACCAATTGTTTTTTTAATGCAAGGTTTGAAATATTCTAAGCTTTTTTTGTCTAGTAAAGTAACTATGAATATCGTTTAAGGTACGAAGCGGTCATAGAAGGATTGGAGACTGTTTTATGGTGAAATTGATATCTATAAACTTAGCTAATTCATGTTTGTAGATATTTAATTTTGTATTTATGCAAACATTTTAAAGACAAACTTGCAAATGAGTTACTTTCAAAAAAGCAGTAAAGTTTACCATAGGCGTAGCCAGCGTACCATTGCCCCAACCCCCAACTGAAATGCCGCCAATGATAAAAATGTGACAAAAAAGCTATTATTTTTTTTCAGTTTCAGGTTTTTTCAGCATTTTTTGGGTACAGTACACAAGTACAACAGCAATTAACAATAATATTGACTAACAGGGGGCCTGGGCCTCTTCAATTCAATTTTCGCCGACCAATTTAAATGTATAACCCGGGTAAAATTAAGATTTTTCTTCTAAAAATTGCTACTTCCGGCCCTCAGCTAACCTTTTTGTGAACGTAATGCAATAACCAGAACCGGATTCGTCATGTGGCACAGTGCCAGGGGCCCCGAGCAGGGGCGTATTTAGGGGAGGCATTGTGCTTTGGCCCCCCTTTTGGGTCGCCAGTAATGTAGAAATACCTCAGAATAGTACGCAAAATTGAGCCACGTCCCCCCTCCTTTAGACTTTGGGCAAAAAACGTGGGCAGAAAAACGGGCTGAATCTGAGTGAAAACCTTTTTTTTTGGTCTTCATCTTTCTCATCTCGTTTTTATCACCCTTTCAAAAACCCTGCGTACGCCACTGGCCCTGCGCAATGTAAATCCGGCCCGGAAATACATAGTTAGTTGGCGTAACTATCTATTGTATTATTTTTCAATAACAATTCACCCCCTGGCCGTATATGTACTCTTACAACTGGTTATTTTCAAGGCAAAACAAAAATCTTTAAGGAGAATCTTCAAGTGAAGTATTATTTACTGCTAAATTATAGCTGAAGGCAATGTACCTTACTTCCCCTTACCTGGGGCAAATCACTTACAAAATTTAACGCCAAAATGTAAGATTTTAGACGTGTTTTGGACTTAAATATTGTAAGTAAAAGGAGGAATAAATGATTTAATTTTTTCAAGTGGCTTTCGAGAGTTAAAAATCTAGTTACTTTCAAATTGCTCTGCATACATGCGAAATGTGATCCAACGGCATTAAAATATGTTTTTTTTCAAAAAATTAACAAAAAATCGCCCAGCAGCTTAGGCTTTGCCGCCAGAACCCCAAAGCCTCTGGCGGCTGGGGGCTCGCCCCCAGATACCCGTCTGTGATACGTTTGAGTTTCTCTAGTTTACTCAACACGTCTCTCAATTCAGACATTTTTACGTTTCAACTTTTGATTTAAGCCTTCTCCTTTTAGCAAAATCCTGGATAAATGCAAAACCAGGCCACGGCTTCTGATCTTCCATTGTACGATAATTTTGTCCTATAAAAAGTTCCTCTTTCGAAATTTCTGATGGTATCATTGCGTGTGATTTGTGGTTTCCCCCAATCAAAAATCTTGTCTACGCGTATGAAGTTTACCCTAATGCAACCATGGCCCAACAAGTACGCGATTTTACCTTAACTTTAGTACGAGTTATGCAATGACATGAAAATAATATCGCATATACATTTATTTTCGACTGTAGAAAATTATTAGAAATATGAAAAACACACACACACAAGAACATAATATTACAAGCTAACTTAATAAACATTTTAGCAAAAAGGATGAACCATTAGTGTAAAGCTGTCCATTGAGTTGTGCATAGGTGGGCAAGTTAATGGAAGACGTTGTTAATCACTAGCCCGTTAACAAACTTCATACCTTCGTTAAAGTTAATTCGTTATTTTCAGCTTTGATTAACGGAAGTAAATAACGTTCGTTAATTCGTTAACATTTTGAATGTAATTTACATTTCTTTTAATTCACTCACCTCTAGAACACGTAATGACACTGTTGAGCTGATTCTAATGAAAAATTTATTGCCATGGTGGTCTTTTTGGGTCTTGGAAGTTACGTTTTACAGTCTAGTCTAATTTCAAGATAAAAATAGGTTAAAATGCACTAACGAAGCTGCGATTGGAAAATCTTTGAAAGTTGCGAACAGCGATAATTAATGGACCTATGAGGTTGCAGCTTATTATTTGCCACAAAAAAAGAGCTCCTTTCTTCGTTTTTTCTTCTATGAAACCCGTCTAAATACGCAACAAGTGTCACCAGTGCAAACTGGTTTGTACCGGTATGATGAATGAATGGTGCAAGAAAGTAACGATGAAAACCTATACGGAAATTAACGAAACTTAACGAAAGTTAATTTAGTCCGGTAACATAAAATAACTTTTAACTAATTAACGAGTTAATGAAAAAGTTAGCTTTGTTATTAACGGATTAACGATTGACAGATTTGTGCCCACCTATGGAGTTAAGGATTATGCTTTTTTATGAGTAAAGCTTCTTGTATTTTTGTAGCATATTCTGAATCACAAATGTGCAGAACTTTAAAACCATTCAAATCAGTATTACTTAGCTTGCAGTTTTGGCATATTTCAATAGGATCACAAATTGATGATTTTGTGATTTTATGGTGCAGATGTTCCTGAATCCTAATGCCAAAATGTCGCGTAATCATACCTATGTATGAAATATTTGCATCACACGAACAAGAAAATTTGTCAGCGACATCAGACAATAGAGGAAACGGAGTAGAACTCTTAAGTTGAAAATACGATCCAGTTTTAAAGCATGTAGAATAAACATCATTATAATCATTAAATTTCATTTCAACTAGAGCAGTTAGCCTTTTTGCAAACATTATGGTATCCCAATACTGAAGAGAAAATCAATTTCATATTTATTCTGAGGGTTGATTTGTCGTTTTTCAAACTTTTTTGTGTTGTAATTTATGAATGGTTCATCCTTTCTACTGAATGTTTATTAAATTAGCATGTAATAATATGTTTTTGTGCGTGTGTGTTTTTCAAATTTCTAATAATATTCTACAGTAGGTACTTAATGTATATGTGATATTATTTTTATGTCAGTGCATAATTCGTACAATTGTAACGTTAAAATTGCGTGCTTGTTGCGTTGAAGTAAACTTTACTGCTTTTTTGAAAGTAACTCGTTAGCTAGTTTGTCTTTAAAGTGTTAACATGTAATATATAGTTTGCTCAGAAGAGAACCAGAAAAATGGTCGTAATAGCGTTCAATAAAAATTAATATCTGTTCTGAAATTTTTGTCTGTTGCTGCAATATGACTAATTTAATTATATTTTTGGATGAATACAAAAAGAACAACCTTTTTCCACTCTTCAATTTAAAGTGACGGAAAGCGCCCTTGGGGGTTGTTGGTGGGTAAACTTATATTTTAATAGTAAGATTAAGTTTTAACGTTTTTCAAAAGTCAACAAATTGAAATATACTTTTTGTTTTAGAACTAGTTAGCAACATCGCAAAACTGCAAAAAAGAAAAGGTGAGCTTTTTAAACTTGAACGACTGCCAAAAAAATTCTCAGTTGTTTGCGCAAAGCAACAGCGCTGTATGATTTTGGAATAGTTGCAATTTTGCTCGCAAACATAAGAAAATCACTGAAAGTTTATCGTTTTGAATCAGTTCAAAAATTAATTTCTTTTATTGATTTAAAATTTATTCTCTTTCACTTGATCTTAATTGACTTTTGCTGCCAAAGCTGGAATTGTTCTTAAATAGTTCTTAAGTTTTGAACAAAATGATCCTCGTTTTCTTATTACATTGTTCTTATAAAAAAAGTATGTATTGCTATTTTTGTCAACTGAAGCTACTCAAAATTTCTTTATCAGTCAATACAGCAAATGATTCTCAATGCAATTCGCTTTCTTCTCAGCAGTCTAATAAAAATACGGCGATCATTGTAACTAATTTTTAGGAAAAACTAGCTTTAGTAAAAGTTTTCAGCATTTAGATGTCAAATTTTTAAATGAAAAAAGTTTCTCGCACACTGAAAGAGTGCTTTAAAATCTTTTTCAAGTTGGCAAGGAAAATGCAACGTTTTTTTGCTCCGGCTGTGTTTCGCAATTGTTCCAAGCAACTAAGGGAGCGAGAATAACGTTACCCAGGTCGCAGAGCTTAACATATACGAGCAAAAACAAACTCTTACCTTTAGCAAGTATTTCGTTCGATAGCGCCTCTTGAAAAATTTTAGTTATTAATGCGAGCGTGGAAATTTCTGCAATGCGGGCCCTGCACGATTTACTAGGGTTTTTGTTTATTAATATACAACAGCTTTTTGAGGAATTTGAAGACAACTTGTTTTGTTTTTAGTTAAGTGTCAATTTGCAGAAGCTCATTGTTGACTTTGCTTTCAAATTTCGCTAAACTGTTTTCAGAAGAGATACACTTCGAAAATGCAACATACCATAACCGACCTTGTGTTTACAAATGTTTTAATTCACAAGACAAAAGTTCTCACAAACCAAGCACGGCCTGTCTATCTCATCAATTGGCAATGTAAAAGATAGAGCTAGAATACAGTTTTTTTTCGGATTTATTTTGTATTTAAATAATTGCAAGTAATACTCAATGTTATACAAAAGCGTACTTCAAGTAAGAATAATCATTCTTACCCTATAAATTTTGTAAAATTAATTAGACACAACATTAAATAAAAGCGAAGTTTTAGGTCAAATGCTGGTTATAAAATTTTCAAAAATCACATACAAAATGTAGTCTTTGCTGTACTTGCTTTTTTTAATACTACAAAAAAAAAAACACAAACGTGGAAAGAACCCAGCGGTAAGTTTTTTCAACGGAGACAGTTATATGCACGTGCGATAGCCTTGCAGGTTTGAGTCTGACTCCGATTTACTGCAAGGCAATCCGCAAGTGCTCTTAATTGTACTTACTGTATTGTGTAATTTTTTTCTTGGTGCAAAAAAATAACAGCTCAACACACACTCAAGCTCTCACATAAACAAACAAACAAACATGAAAAAAAGGAACAATGCAGGTGTAGGCATTATAAAAGAATTACATTAGCTTAGCTCATAACAATGAATACCTTTTTTTTTAATGTTTTCAAATTATTCGTTTGTTTAGCAAAAACCATTTCACAATACTTCACTTTTTATATGAATTGTTTATATTCAAAAATTGCGGGAACTCGATTAGCACCAGACCGACGCCGTGTGTTGATGGGCACTTTTCCCCGAATTTTCAAAAGTATAATTTTTTTTTGTTGTGACACTAAGTTTCATCGTTTTCTCATCTACAGGAAAAAACAGGACAGTTTTTCCATCCAACCAATTGCGAGCTACTTTGAGGTAGATTAGTGGACCCAAAAGGTCGCGAAACACACCCAATGTGTTGACATAATGTTATATTCTCATAAAAAGTCTGACCACCTGTGCTAATGGGGTTTCCTTACTTTAAGTGGCGTGAAATGACCCTTTCTCTCCCAGATTCTTTAAGTCTCGTGTACCTCTGACAGTTAAGGTGTGAATAGGATAGCTCACATTTTTAGAAAAGAAATGGATGATTTGAACAAACCAAGAAATACTACAATTTTTTGTACAAAGTTCAAATCAAAAATTTGTTTAACACTTTATTCCTGGGCCACTTCCTGTTTAAACTCAGCACAAGCAGGCAGCAGCAGCAACAGCTGTAGATATGTAATGGCTTAAGGAAGGCTTGTCTTCTTTGCTCTGTGGTCAAGAGGTATAAAGGTAAAGCGAGGTTCCTTTTCCAGTGAAGAAGTGAGCTGACGGATAGACATTTCGAGAGGTTCATAGTGATACTCGATTTTAAACCTGCTGAAGAGAGCAATCAGCAAGCAGGCAATCTCTTGGTGGGCCATCATTCGCCCGGGGCATCTTCGGGGTCCAAGTCCAAACGATCCCGACATGACGAACCTTAAAAATTTACAGTGTTTATATGAAGCGGAGGTTTAGCATGTCATTTAACGGATTTGTTCAAGATTCTGTTTTCTTGTATAAAAACAATTTCAAATTTCCTTTTTTTTTATGATTGAGTGGTTCGTTGGTCGAGCGGTAACGCGATTGTCTCTGAAGCGAGAGGTCTGAAGTTCAAATCTCAGGCCGGTCAAATTGGACACAGTGTTACCAACGGCTCGCCACTGCTGCAACATTTTTTCGAAAGGAGTTGTGTTGCCGGGGCGCAATGACGCGGAGATGGCCCCACCAACTCGCTACACGTTTCGGCGATATACAGAGAAAATAATGAAGATTTGAGTCCCTTTGCAGCTTTTTAAAACTGTTTCGTTTTTTTCTTCTTTTTCATTATTTTTTTAGCCTTTGCTCTTTTTCATTCGGAACCGATACGTTGAAACAGGATTTTAGTCGTTTTGAAATAATTTCTTTCAGTTTCTGTATTTTTCTTGATCACATCTTCAATTCGGTCAGGCCAAGCAATCTCGCCGGGTGCGAAAGTTATCACAAGTAATGATTTTCCTGAAGGCTTTTTGTGTTTTTCAGCCAACCGTTATATTTTTGTGCACAAATAGGCATTCTAATATACGTCAAATTGGGCAGCGTGGCCGAAAGGGCAAAGGCGTCGTTTTTACGACAATCCTGATAGCATGATCTGGGTCAACCCGCACTCTGGTCACGTTGTTGCGTCCTTGATAAAGATGCTTTACGATAATTATCTCTGCTTGGTGGCTTTGATTTAAATAACAATTCAATTGACAAAAATTCGAAGAAATCACGAATATTGCATCACTGGAAACCCCAAAGTAGCAAGCAAGTGCGAATTACTCCAAATACGAGATCATCCAATAAGGTAGTTAGCGTCTAACGCTGTCCAGTGACAGAAGGATAAATAATGTCCAATACAACAAATGACAGGTCGTAGAGCCATTAAAAATATTCTGTCTGTTAAAGATGTAATTAAACGATCTACTTTTTGCGCTCCGCAGTCTTCAGCCATCTCTCAGGCAAAAACTCATTTGGATTTTCAAAAAACTTCGGGTCTCTATTGTTGATTATGTTTGCTGTAGAAGCTATCGCAGTACCTACAAATGTTGACTTATGAATTGTAAAACCGAGTCTAATCTTCAAAAACGACAATCAATTAAAAAAACAGCAAACATGTTTAAGGAGTGCGATACCAAATTGCTGCTCTAATCAAACGACAACATTCAATCAACCATCACTAAAAAACAGAAAACTTCTTAAGAAAGCGCTGCTGCATGTTGCCAAAGAGGATTGAAAACTCTTGCAGCTAAACTCCGATGAAGTTTAGTTTTTTAGCCAGTAATCGTAATGTAATTACATCTTTAATCACCAAGTTGCCTTAGCCGCAGAAGACAGCGAAGAAACCTTTTCATTAAAAGCAAACAACGCTAAAACGTGCAATGCACCGTTGTGGTAATTGTAATAGCATCGCTTATTCATCAAGTTGCCTTGGCCAAGTGACAGCGAATTGACCTTTCGATCTTCGAGTCAAGCAGCCATCTTCCCACCTGTCTACCACACACGGCGGAGACTTCACATCAACCCTATTTTACTGAACGTCAAGCAGGACAGCTGTGAATTGCAATTTTTGTAGTCTTTGGTTTGACCGGGAATGGAACCTGAGTCTACCGTTTCAGTAGCAAACGCTTAATCCACTTTACCACTGATCGGTTTTAACCACCAAAACATTGAGTAAAATACTGTTCAAGTATTGCGCACGGAACAAACCTTTAGGTACACGGTATCCCGAAAACACCACGTCTTCGGGCAGTCTTCTGAAAACTCCTATAGTTCGAGGAAACATTCTTTCCGTTTCCATGTGAACAGCATGCAAATATCGCATTCGACGCAGGGTCTATAGCAGAAAGGACGTAAAAGAAAAGCTTTATAAAGTATTTGGAATCCATAACGAATATAATGAGTAAACTTTTTGAATCCAATTGAATTTTTAAAAAGATTTTTTCTTGAATTGACAATTTCTCGACTGAATAGTTTCCTGATGGCTATTACAGACATTTCTCTGACCCTTTGCCGTAATCTTATTTTTCGGTAAACTTTGTCGGTAATCGCACAAGGCCACAATTCTAATTTTAAATTCATTTGGGAAAAAGTCTTTTAGCTTATAGCCTTACACATAAAATCAACGTACTGAAAAAGACAAATTTCTCTTCACCCGACTTACTCGTATTTAGGTATCATTCACTTGGGAAACTATGATATACCAACGAAGATTGTGAGCGAGTTAGCAATTTCATAATTGACGATTAAACATAAACAAAATTGAATCATCTGCTGGAGCCATTTCAGGAGTTACTTCTTACTTATGATGATTCAGGAGTTACTTCTTACTTATGATGATTGCGTTAATCCAAAGATTAAAGTTAATCGAGTCCTTATAGCCACACCCCAAAAATATAATTCTTACCTTTCCAGTTACCTCCTCTGAACTAACTATTCTGGTGATCTCCTCCCTTAATTTCTCCTGCTTGTCAGGGTTAATGGCGAGCAAGTACAAATAAAACTCAACTCCGTTTAAAGTGGTGTCCACTGCCGCACCAAGAATTTCCGGTATAATTGTTGCTTTTTCTCTATAAAATGGTACTAAATTACTTGTAGTACGTTGCTAATAATTACATCTATATTTACCGTAAGTTGTCATGGGTGTTGTGCATGAAGTTCCGAAGGGTCCTCTTGGTTTTCGAGCCAACCTGTTTACTAACACGGTGGAGGCTTCACACTGTCCCTTTTCAATGTTGAACTTCAAGTAGAGAATTTGGAAATCCAAATAGCCACAATTTTTGTTTGACGCATCCGAAAACGGAACCTAAGTTTACCGTTTTTGTTGTTTTGTTTTTAATTTGAACGATCAGTGGCCAAGTGCTGGACGGAGCGTCTGCTCGTCAACAGAGTAAAAGACTGTAGCTACTGAACGTAGCAGGCGCTTTGTACCCATTGATTTTTTAAAACGTTTTAAAAAAGATTTCAAATTTTTACCTTCTTTGGTTGTTAATTATCAAATTTTCTTAGCGTTGGAATGCATGGCTTGTGCACTAACAATGGAAGTCTAACAGCACAATCTATAATGCAGATTATGCCGAGAACTTCACACACGATTGAACGAGAGAAGTAAAATTTTAAAGAAGCAATGGGCGAGCAAGCGTTCTAATACATCAAAACTTCGTATTTATTCCAAGTTTTGAAAACACTTGCAGTATTAATTAATTTTTACATCAGAAAAAACCTTTTATCTTGATGTGAATTTATCCATGAGTAACATCAGAATTTAAAAAATACTGTATTTTTAAACAACACTCACTTTTGAGATATATCACTACTTTCCACAACTTTCAGCAATGAGCTCGTCACATAGTTGTTGGTTTTTATGTAATTTTGGACGACTTCAAACTGCCTAGCTTGGTAGGCACAAACTTCCTGAAAAGTACAAACTTTAATGCCCGGATGGACGAAAGCACGCAGATTATTCAATGTCGCAAAAATTTGGCAGTATTTTACATTCTATATGAGCCTCAGCGCCGATAGGATTTCTTTGATCAACTATATACCGTAGTGATATACTGTTAGTTTACACTTTTTTTATAAGCAGCGGTAAATTTTGCGTTGAGGCTGGCTGTTCTTAATTTTTTGCCAACTTTTAGTCTCATTTGTTCATAATTTGTTCTCAAACTTTGAGAGCATCGATTTCAATTATGGCGACCATGTTTGTAAAACTGCTTATTTCCAATGCTCTGTCTGCTTGAGTAAACACTTTTTTTGCTGTTTTTGCAGTATCGTAAAATTGCGAAAGCGAAAAAGCGAGCATTTTCATTTGAACGAGTGCCGAAAAAAATTTTAGTTGTTTGCGCAGTACGCAACAGCACTTTAGAGTAGGATCGAGTGAAAAAACGTTTTTCTTTCAGATCACATTTTAAGATGTCTTAACAGTTGTCCCTGGCCCTAAAAAACACTTTAAAATCATTTTTAGGGTGTAGCCAGTTAGGGGGTGCAGGCACCCCCACAAATTTGTTAGCGGGGGTACCATTTTCAATAAATTGACATATTTCAGCAACCACTGGGTCTAGGAGGCTGTTTGATAGCTCAAAATTTGCGGAAGAGGCAAGTTTATATGTGTTTCAAGAGAACGTTTTAACCTATTTTGACTGCAAAGCATCCAAAATTACAAAAAACTGTTTTTTTGTGATTAGCACTCTGTTTCAGGGAGCTTATTATGTTATATTGCTGCAGTATTAATATTCTTCATAATAAATTCAATCTGTCTTGGATGGAACTGATACGAGAAAATACAAAGCATCGTAAAGCACTGCCACAACATTAAAGAAAGTGTTTACTTTGCCTACAGAAGGTTTTATAAAATTAAACTTACATCAGTACACAACAACCGAAATTTGCGCGTACAGTCTAATCAGATAAATTTGATTAGCAACAGAGTTAGGTTGAAGACTATTCTTAGCAAATAAATTTTGCTGTCATCAGTTTGCATATAGGACTAGGTGTGCAAAACTTTTTACTTTGTGACTATTGCAGAGGTTTTCTGCGAAATGTAACACCGATGTCAAACAGAAAAATAAATGAGCCTGCATGAGTGGCTGAATTACAAAACAGTCAAAAGTTGCAAATCGTAAAAGTGTTCTTAAGTTACAAAATTACACCAAGTTAATGAAGCACATTTTGCTGCGTGTACCGGAACAATGTTCACACTGCCGATTTAAATGCTGAATTGTTTTTTTGATTCAAAGCTTTTCATAAGACGACGTGATTTAATTTTTTGTCTTATCATGCCATCTCTTCGTAAAAATCCTTCAACTGTAGTAGGTGCTTCTGTCACAAGCTTAATGTGCCGCTCCACGACTTGGTTGTGACAGGGATGGATCAACTGCAGTTTGTTTTCCGCATATGCTTTGATATCAAGAGTGGGCTTGTTTCTGATTGCTGGGGGTTCGGTCAATTTTGTAGCTGCTAAGCTTGACATTTCAAGATATATTGTTGCCTTGCAGTCGATAAAAGGGATCACAAATTGTCTTATTTTTTGGCTTTTCTGGTTTTCTTCAAGAGATGCTATTTGTATAATATCCAGGATTAGTTTGATTGCTTTAGCACGAACTTCCTTTTCACTGTCACCCAACATTGTTTGTAAAATATGCTCGTGATGGGCAAAGTAAGCATTCTTTTGGAGCACTTTCAAAGCAATTTCTCGAGCTCTTGAAACAGAAAATTCGTCATTCTTTTTCATCATAAAAAAGAAAACCTTTCATCCTTCGGTAAGCTTGTAGTTTTGCTTGATATAAAACCAACATGGAAAGTAAACATTGACCTGATAGTTCGCCAATACTTGCAAAGAATTTAAAGGGGTGCACTCGGACACATAAAGTCTCAAAATGCGGCAGCCTAAAGTTAGCCACCATGAATGGCAAAGACCTCCCACCTGCAGTTGCCTTAAGTCTTCGTCAACAACACCAGATATAACAGCTCGACAAATTTTGTATTCATAAAACTGGTCGTTGCTGAGATCTTCTGTAATTTCCGTTGATAGTTCACGAAATTCTGCATTTGGAATTGGTTGAAAATTTTGAATACCCCATGTTGAAACAGATCCATTGAGTTGCTTGCCAATCGGCCCTGAAAATGATGATGGCCCACTAGTTGTACTGGCTAACTCCTGAAAAATTTGACGAAGTGGTAATTCATTAAGATGCAATAAGCATATTACCCACTAATGTGACATTTCCAACTTTGCTTCTAAACAAGCGATGCAACCAGCTCTTTTGTCATACCTGCCGTTCCGTCTGATCCAATAATGGCCAATGAATTTTGTAACTAGGTTCCTTCAATAACTTGAAATATTGCTTCCGCAATGTGCAGACCGGTTCCTCCAGCAGGTGTAACATGAGACAATAAGATTCGTGGGGCTCACCTACAATAACGTAATGCTCCTCAATAATAGTTTCTAGATAATATTTTCCATTTTGTTCATTGCTTTTCATTGTAGCGTCTTTTCTTCCGTTCACATAAATAGAGTTTACAAGACCAAATAAGTGATCTTCTTCTAGTCTAATATCTTCTCTGTATTTGGTTCGCTCTCTTCTTAACTTGCTGCGATCAATCACATGCTTATGTTTACTTTCAGTCACAGTTCCAAAAGCCTTTAAGGCTGCAGTAGCTACAGCAGCACCAGCCACCAGCACGGTCAGAAATTCCGTATCGTTCACATACCATCGCAACTTCTTTTAATGCTTTTCTGATCTGTTCCGAAAGCTGCTCTTTGTTGCTGGTTGACGGCATCTCAAACAGACTTGTTGTTGAGGAAGATGATACTTCACTTTCGCCAACACTTTCAATTTCACTTGTAACTGCGTCATGACTAGAGGTACTAGCTTCCGCTTCAATGATGACTGGATGTTTATACTTGTTTTCAGTCAGACGCTGTGCCGAAGTCCTTTTGATGAAGGTCAAATCAGAGACGTCCAATTTTTCTATGACATTAGTACATTTGCCAATTCTCGCTCCCTTTTGGTCTTCATAAAATGCGAAATCTGTTCTGTTCATGCTCAACAAATTGTCTTTTTATAGTTTACGGCGTTGAGAATTGTCTTTGCAAAAAATGTCAAATAATGTATCTACATTTTCCATAAAATGTTTAACATTTTCTTTAAATGTTGAACCATTTCGTCTGCGTTTCGATACCGAATCAATTTTACAAAAAATTTTGACTATGTTTTCGATTCTTGATATTACACCGGCTGTGCTAATGCTGTAAACATTAGAGTGGCTCCAAAGATTCACCAACTCCTCAGCAACAGTAGTGGAAGCAGTTTTTTGCCTCCAATTAGGTTCGTTGATCAATATTTCTAAGACATGTCTAGTTGTCGGTAGAACGCCTTGTTTAAAAGTTGGTCGGCTTTTGAATTCATACAGATCACCCCATTTGCGAGACCTAGTTGCTGAAGATTTTCTAGTTTTCATGCTACAATTTAGATACCAGTAGCCTACTTATAAACTTTCGCCTGTCGACAAAAGTTTAAAGCAAGTATCTATAACTGGTCTGCAAAAGGCAATAAGCTTCAGTTTTGCAACATTTATTGTAAACTATCAAAATTTTAGAGAATAATTTATTTTGAAACATCGTGCAAATCACAAAAAAACAGTTTTTTGTAATTTTGGATGCTTTGCAGTCAAAATAGGTTAAAACGTTCTCTTAGAGCACATATAAACTTGCCTCTTTCGCAAATTTTGAGCTATCAAACAGCCTCCTAGACCCAGTGGTTGCTGAAATATGTCAATTTATTGAAAATGGTACCCCCGCTAACAAATTTGTGGGGGGTGCCTGCACCCCCTAACTGGCTACACCCTAAAAATGATTTTAAAGTGTTTTTTAGGGCCAGGGACAACTGTTAAGACATCTTAAAATGTGATCTTAAAAAAAACGTTTTTTCACTCGACCCTACTCTAGAGTCTCAGAATTATTGCAATTTTGCTGTGAATGCCAGAAAATCGCTCAAAGAATTTGGTTTGTTTTTTGATTTGAAATTGATTCTTTTTCTGTTGTTCTTAATATTATCAGTTGTTGCTGAGGCTGGCATTGTTTTTAATTTCTTCTTAAATTTTGAGCAAAAAGAGTCTCTTGTACTTATAAAATTTGTTTTATCAAAAAAAAGTGTCTTTGTCTATAGTGCTACATAGAATATCAAGAAGACAATTGCATCAATGTTTATAAACAGTAGAAATTATGCTTAAGCAACGAAATCAATAATAAAGTTAAAAAATTATGAGCTAAAAGTTACTTTAATAAAATGCAGCTGTAAATCGCTCAGTTTTACGTAATACAATTCAGCCTATTTCTGTGCGGTTTATAAATTGGCCAAACGTAAAAGAAATTTTTTCTTTGAATAATAAAGAAAAGTACCCTAAGCACTAGGCCTAAGTAGAGCAAAATATTTATGGTATTAATGGTTGTACTGTTCAACAATTAAAAATAGGTAAGTACAATTTATAGCAAACCTTAAAAGTTTTTGTTCTGTAGTATTTATATATGGGAAGCGAGAAAATCATTTTATTCCAAAGTTTAAAGAGTTTTTTTGCAACATCAATATGAGCTTGAGCTTCTTTCGAGATCTCGCCCTTAAATGAACCTGAAACAACAGCACCCTTATAGTCGGCGCAGCTCTCCACTATAATTTCTTATAAGAGCTAAGCAATTAATTTTTTCAAGTTTTTCCTAATTTGGAAGGACTTTTAATTTCAACACAACTGATCAATATTTTAAAAACTTTTACTAATTTTATAGTGTTTATAGTCGTTTCTCTACGGCCGATAGGCTGCTAGATTTGAAGCCATGAAAAATCACTAAAACGACGATTAAAAACAAGCAATGCTAAAAAGCATCAAAACTCTGATATTAAAAGTATGAAGTATTAAGACTATGTACTCATCAAGCTCTGGCTCGCAAGCGTCAAAATATCACAATTATTCAAATTTTAGTATGCTTTACGTGGATGTTTTTGTCAGAAAAATATCACATGATTCTGGTTTTAAAACATTTCAAAGATATAATTATGGGAGATTAATTCAATACAAAGTGCCCTGTAGAATTGTCTTCGCGGTAGATCCAGAGTTGTAAACGGACCGACAAGTTCAGGCTCGAACCCGGCCTGAACCCGAAACTATAAGCCCGAACCCGAAAATTAATTTGAAGCCCAAATCATGCCCGAAAAAATCCGAAAGTCAAATAAGGTCTAAAAAATTTAGCAATCTTGCCAAGTTATTTTGATTACTTTTTGTACACCTAAGACAAAAAGTACGTCTCAGGCCCGAAATTTTTGCCAACTTTAGGCCCGAACCCGGCCCGAACCCGACTCGAAAAGCCCGGCCCGGTTTACAACTATGGGTAGATCTACTCACCTATTTTTATATCCAATGTGAAAACAGTCGCACATTCCAACGCCCATCTATATAATAAGT
This sequence comes from Trididemnum nubilum, assembly GCA_963965965.1. Lineage (NCBI taxonomy): Eukaryota > Metazoa > Chordata > Ascidiacea > Aplousobranchia > Didemnidae > Trididemnum > Trididemnum nubilum. Next base: position 44,063,567 of record OZ014470.1, read on the forward strand.
TGTTGAGGTCATGAATCTGAAAGTAACAAATAGAACTTGAAAAAATAAAATCGCCTTCACAAGGATATCTTCAGTTACTATGCTTTTAAAAAGGTAGAGTATTTTAAATAGTTTGAGTGCCTCTCTAGAAGTAACTAAAGGAGGACGCTTTTTTGAGGCGAAGCCAAAACTTATCGTTTTTAAAAGTGAATGTTTACAGAAAATTTGAAATTTTTACAAATATGCCTTTGTAGTAATGAATACAGTATAGCTACCATAACACAACAAGGCACACATCAAAAATTAAAATTTTTGAACCCTATACAATCTGTTTCACCCGTAATCAGGATCATCAGGGGTGTCTGCCAAAAGTAACACAAAAGTTTAAAATCTATGACTTCAAAATTAGTCACCCGTTCTATAGTACCGGGGCCATATCCGGCTCCTGGGCGACGCAAAGTACATCCAACTAGCAGAGAAAAACCGAACCTGGCCCAGGTTTAGACACCCCTAATGATCCCGATTGCGGATGAAACAGACCGCAGGGTTTTAAATTTTTAATTTTTGACGTGCAGTGTGTGATGTTATGATTTTCGCTCTGGCCTGCGCTGTCAAGCACTTTTTTTGAATCGGTTGAATTCAAATTCCACTCATCATAAAGTATAGCTACCATTAACGAACTACGAGTTTGGTAAATTTTTGCTGAATGACTAAAAGCTGCTTCTTATGTTTCTTCCGTTTAAAATATATATATGTCGTAGTTAGATGATATATTTTATAAATTTTATATTCTCACATCGCTAAGTTAAAATTGCAAAACTTTCACATCCGTTTTCAAATCAATTTGACACAGTTCTATTTTGTAACTTTCGTAAATTTGAACTTCTCTCAGCAATAAATTTTAGTCATTTAGATGAGAATGTGCTACTGAGAGAAGACAGCGTACAGTAAAACATGCATTTGACGATAAAATTTATTATTTAATAAGAAATTATTTATTTAGTTAAAGCATATTATAATTTCGCTTTCTTGCTTGATTTAGCTGATTAATTTCTGTTTTTTATTTCAAAGGACGTAATCTTAAAAATTTACTGTTGTGTATGATTAACTGAAACGAAATGACGTAACACGCACCCAGCAACGTCATATATTTTTAGGTGTCCGATTTTTGCTATTCTGTCAAGAACAAGTAAAACTACAAGAAAAGGTTTAATAGACCTGCGAAAAGTGCATATTCTCTTCATTTATGCATAAGAAGCATAAACCAAGCCTTCTGCGTCTGTCTAACCACACCAACGCAGAGCCCCCTTTTTTATTCTGTTTGCAAGTTCTTCGTGAGGCTGGACTACCAAAGCAAAGAGGTTGCTAGGACTCCAATGGGAAAGATGAGTATAGTATCTTTCCCAAGGAGACAACGACGCATTGCTGGTTTGAGAATCGAATCATAAAAAAGACAATTTTCGATTACTAACCTTTTGTTTACACAGAGTTGTAAGCGGGCCGGCTGGTTCAGGCCCGAACCCGAAAACTAATTTGAAGCCCAAATCATGCCCGAAAAAACCCGAAAGTTAAGTTAGGTTTGAAAAATTGAGCAATGTTGCCAAGTTGTTTTGATTATATTTTTGTGCACCCAAGAAAAAAATACGTCCCGAAATAAGCCCGAAATTTTTGCCTACTTTAGGCCCGAACACGACCCGAAAAGCCCGGCCCGACTAACAACTCTGTGTTTACATATTTTTTTGCATAGTTTATGATATGTAGCTTTACCTCATTCTTTTCATCTAAATTTCTTTTTATGTAATCCACAAACTCATGACAAATATCCAAGTGTTCTTTAGTGTAATTCCAAATGGACTTATTTGCCAGAAGATGCTCATTGTACAGTTTTCGAATCTAAAATAAGTCATTAAATTTCATAGCAAACACAAGATAATTATAAAATTAAGGTAACACTTTTTAAATATAATCAAGTAAGTTATCAAAGGCTTTGAACCACTTTATAAGTTTTAGTTGAGTGGTGATATAAAGCTGTGGCTGTGTTCTTGCTCTAATTCGATAGTCTAGCTCTATGAAGCCTAAAACTTTAGGCATCAACAAATATTAATAACAGACTTTTCATCAACAAGTAGTTTGCAGTCTAATTGTTACAGAATTATATTTTTCAAGCTACTTAGTTTCTGAAAAGTGCAAACATATAATAAATTATGTGTAGTAATTGGAGCACTCTGGCTGGCTGAGGTGAAAAGCTGTTTGTAATTTGAAGTCAACAAAGGTCTCGTGAAACCAGACTAATAAACATTATTTATAAGCACGGCCAGTCTAACAGTATTATTTAACAATAGGAGTGTACAATGTATCTTATTATTGATTACACCAAATTGTCGTGGCCGCGAAAACAGCACTAAGTGACCAGCGGTCTTTGATTCAATCTAATGCAGCTCTTCATCGACAAAAATCAACCAAAACAGCCAATTGTATAGTCTTCGCTTTAACCCGACCGGAATTGAGGCCATACTCGTTGTTTCAACTACAGACACTAGTTTGTCAACTTCTGAAACCATGAACTTGTTTTCTCGGTTTCTACTAAAGAGACGCTGTGATGGTGGTGACCAGCAGCGCAAACAGATGGAGGGGCATTGAACCTTGGAACCCTTTTGGATTAAACCGTACATTGTTTGTATTTCACCACAAAAAATTAGCGATGCTTTCCCAGCCCATTTAGACCGGCTAACAATGCATACGGTCCCAAGGAATGGAATGCCACATAAGATGTAGCGTGTTGGATGAAGAGCGTTTTGGGTTGTTGCTTCTTGATCTTCATTTTAATTCGGGGTGAGAGTACGTGAAGTTTTCGGCCTATCTGTGGTGAAAGCATTATTTTTCAGTCTATTATGGATGAACGCCCACCCCCCCTCATCACGAAACCCTACCCACGCCATTGTTGGTCATTATCTGATGAGCCGTTAAATGACAGTCTCCAGTTTCAGTTTTTTCGGTTTGAGTTCGATTCTCGGTCCGGTCAAATCAAGTAATACCTTAAAGGGGCCCTGCATTTGAAATAGGCTATTATTTAAATAATCCGGAATATTTTTCTGAACACGTTATCGAAAGTTTCGTCCAGAAATTCCTCACCGTTCTTGAGATATCCTCTAAAATCCGCTAATACTCAGCTAATCCGTGACGTCACTTGCCCGAGTTTGTATGGGCTGTGTAAGGTATAGAGTAGGTAGGCAACAGTTTTGAATGTTTATCCTTGTCTAAATTAAGTGAATTATACCCTATTTTATTCAAAACTGTCTACTCTATACCTTACACAGCCCATACAAACTCAGCCAAACTCGGGCAAGTGACGTCACGGATTAGCTGAGTATTTGCGGATTTTAGAGGATATCTCAAGAACGGTGAGGAATTTCTGGACGAAACTTTCGATAACGTGTTCAGAAAAATATTCCGGATTATTTAAATAATAGCCTATTTCAAATGCAGAGCCCCTTTAAGCCATTCTTCTCCTTGCGCACTAGGCAACCCAATCCCATATCCAGCTTCGGATCGCGACATAGATATAAATTCCAATGGAGGTCGAAGTGGAAGTCGATCAGTCATCCGAAATAACGTTTCAACGTCATCGGCTGATGACGTAAACCTTGTTGTGCTTGACATACCTAAAATTTTATCAATTAATTGGGGCCAAGCAGTCTATCCGTGGAGGTGGAGGCCTAGCGAAAAAAAAACTTGCCAACAGAAACTCAAAAAAGGTTCTTTACGAGTGGCTGGACAGGCGCAGAATATTTTTGTTCAAACGCCTGAATTATTGCAGATTACACATTTCTTGACCCAATAATAAGCTACGTAAGCTTTTTTGTGGTCTTAAAGCCTTTTTTGTGGTCTTCGTCACCGATTCGTTCGAAAAAACGCCTGAATTTTTGGCGAAGACATTTTTTTCGGTCTTCGCCATCAATTCGGCCGAAAAAAGGCCTGAATTTCTGACGAAGACCTTTTTCTTTTGGCCCGCTGGAATGGTGGCGGCCCGCTGGAACCTTGTTAGAACTGAATGTGGCCCACCAGTTTAAAAGGTTGCCGACCCCTGATTTAATCAATTCAAAAAATGTGGCTTTGCCTCCAGGCCACCCGACTGTGATTCGAGTTATTCTTATCTCAAAACAAATTCTTCGCGCTCGCATATTTTTAAAACAAGTTGTATCCCTGTATCTCTTTATCGTGGTCATGTATGGCTTTAGTGCTTTGAACCGTCTGCACCGGAAGTATTAGCATAAATAAAAACAGCAATTTTCTACAATGCCTTTTGCCCTCACATTCTTCGATTACAGCTTTCACACAATGCCATTTAAAACAAGTTTCATTATAAATTGACTACTGGAAGTGGCGCACCCACGTTGGGGTCAGGGGTCGAAAGTTCCCCTTTTGCAATACATAAAACAACACAAATTTGTTGGTATTACGCAGTTTAACATTTTGCTATATTTACTTTTCACCAAATAATCACCTAAGTTGTGGTTAATCACTTAAGATGTTGTTGCAACGCTGTAATTTTGATCCCGCTTGATATTTACTAAGCAATTGAGATTTTTGCGTTGGCTTCATCAACAGTATTGCTGACAGATACATGTGGAACTATGTGTATTGAATAATACATAAACTTATATTATGTGTAGACATATTACACCGGATCATAAACTTATGAGCAGAACAGAACTTGACCCTAAAAAGAGGCAGACGGCCATTTAGCGTAAAAAGACGCCCTTGTTAAAAAACTACTAAGCCAAACACACTTTTGCAAAAAAAAGCAAACAAGCCCGCTGTGTGAAGACGAAAGCCACAACAACATTACATCCAAACGTTGAGATTTTTATTTTCCTAATGTATTCAGGAATTTCAAATTTTTCTATGCAGTAGAAGCAATCACAAACCGTTTAAGACTCACCATATACTGGGCGTAATACTGTAAGCGTATGAGCGTAATATGCGGTATACTTTGTTTGTTAAAGTCACACTTTGGACCTACCGAAATTTTGGTGGAAATAAACAAAGGATAGGCTTGACGTAACGGTGTATTATTTTACACCTGGTAAAGATCGGGTGTAAACGGTGTTCAACGGTAAAGCACGGAGTTATCTTAAAATTTTAAGCTTGTGTTGTAAGTTTAAACACGCTTTGACTGATGGTAAAGTAATTTAAATAGGCTTGTCTAGCACTGAAATGGGCTACTGAACTACAGTAAATGTTAAAACTCCTGCACTTTTATGTTGCTCGCAACTATAGTTTTTATACAAACTAAACATTTGATTTTTATTGAGCATTTATAAAAAAATAACAGAATATGCTTTAATCAGTGACGCAACCAGGGGAGACTAAGAGGGCTGAAGCACCCTCCTTAGCCATTTTAAACATTATAGGGCTGAAGCTCCTTCTTAAGTCACTTTAAAGATTTGAGCCAAATTTGCGATCTTTCAGCTTTTAAACGTATTTTGGTCTTATCCAGTAAGTATGCGGGAGCTGATTGGACTGAGCATTATAAATTCTTCCAAATCTTAGTAATTTAGCTTTTTTTAAACGCTTTAGAAACGAGCAAAATGTCATCCAAATGGCGTTAAAATGGCTCTTTTCTTTTCAAAAACTTGCAAGAATTGCCAAGCGGCTGAAGGCTTTGCCCCCAGGTCCCTATAGTTTTCCTTTTTAACCAATCAAAAAGTAGTGCTGTCTTTGAGACGAGGACAGAGCATTTTTCAAGGACTTCTAGGCTTCGAAGCCAAGGAAATGAGCTTCGAGGCTAAGGACTTTAAAAAGTGTCTTCGAGGCCACGAACGTCCTCGGGACTCTACCTCTGCCTACGACCTATTGTATCTGAGACATTTTATTTTCAATTTGCTAACTTCTACTCCACAGTGTTGCCAGTTAAATTAAATTTTTACAATTCTAAAATTGTTCGTAAGATAAATCTCACATGCATTTTAAAATATATTAAAGCTTAAATGAAGCTAATATTTCAAAAATACGTATGATAAGTTGTAGAAACCTGAAATTTGGCGAAAATACAGTGTATTGCATGTAAAATGATGTTTTTTATCTTTTGGTTGTAAATCTAGCTGATGCTTATCTTTACCTTCAAACATAGTTTCTTATCTGGTGTAACAGTTTCTTTGAAAATCGGTCCCAGTTCTTTGTGACGTTTTTGAAAGAATTTGTGGGGTTTGCTGATGTCAAAATTTCGCGACCCGATGTAGTGGTGCAAAGTTCCAATAATCGGAAGACCTCTTGGTTGAGGGATTTCAGAAAATGGTTTTATCGAGTTTGATTTTGTATCTGAATTTATTTCAAGTTAATTTTTAAAAGTTATGTATGTGTTTGGTGGATCATTGAGGCTTATGAAGCAGAAGTGCCGTCGTCAGAGCAAACGAAGGGAGGGGTACTAGCACAAAGGGAGAGGGCACTAAAATAGACTGAACTTTTGCCCATAAAAACAGATATTGTACGGCTACAAATTATGTGCAGTTTTAAAAATGCTGCATTCATGTATAAAAAAGAGACATGTAAAGCCGGCAGCATTTTTTAGCTCGTTTCGTCTGTGGCCCATAATCGCTTAAAAAATCTATTTGCAGCAGTGATTGTCTAATTTAGGCCCGTGCTGAACAAACTGATGCAACTCAAGTGCGTCACAGATGGGGGGCGAAATCCTCAGCCGCTGGGCAATTTTTGGCAAAAAATAACAAATTTAACGCCATTTTAGTCTCATTTCGAGCGTTTTTGAAGCCACATGAATAACTTAATTGCTAAAATTCAGGAGTCATTAGAAAAAATTAAATTGCCTAGCCCCTTCAGCCCTCCTTTTTTAGGTCTAGTTCAAAACACGTTTAAACGCTCGTATTTTGAGGTTAAATTTTCTAAGTGACTTGGCTAAGGGAGGCCGAAATCCCCATAGCCCCTTCCCTCTGATTACGCCATTGACTGCGAACTAAAAGTTTTGAGTGTGCTCTAAAAATACAAAAACAGCTGGTCTTCAAAAAATGTTTTTACGTATTGTTTCAGGCCTTAATCACTGACGACGTACCGGTAACGATTGTGTAGGCTTACATCTCTCTTCCGCGACACATTCGCAAAGGCGCGTTAATAAGACTGATTATTGCGTCACATTTGAGTACAGCAGTTGGTTGCCAGCAATTTCGCAAAGAGTCAAGAAAACGTCAAACGAGAATTATGTTTGAACGTTGTAACTCCTTTTTCCATCATTGTCTGTTGTCTTGTAGTTGCGTGATATTAGAAAAAACAGTATTTTGAGTAAACCGAAATGGGGGCACGGCGCCCTGATCCCCTCGTAACGACGGCACTGTGAAGCAGTCACTCCGCATTGGTACTACAACCACACAAAGCAATTTTTGGGATTTCATTTGAAGTCAACTGACTGCTTTACCCCGGCACATAGTGTTCTTTTAAAATCTAATCGGAAACCAACAATAAATCTGGGAATCAGAATCGAAATCCATAATCGAACAGAGAGCCAACATTAACATATTAGTCCAATATCACAGGTAGTGCTCTCTGAGAATCGAACGATAACCAACAATCTTTCGATTATTTGATCACTTGTTTTTCGCAATTGAGCTATCATACACAACAGCAAAGGCAAAGATAGTTTACTATTTAAGTGAGGTAGCTAAGCTGTCCTGCATAGTTCTTTGACGTCCCGAGACTTTTTGGTGCATAAACGTTTCGCGTAATCGCAAGTACCGATACCTAAAAGTCCAAGACCGGTAGCTGAGTAACTACTCTAGCAAGCTGAAATGGAACGTTACAACCTCGATTTTCATCAGCTTTCACAAGTTAAAGTGCAGTATAAGCAGTACTTAAATTGCAGGGGGGACGCGTCCCCCCATCGAGAGTCAGCGTCCCTCCATCGAGATTTAGCGTCCCCCCATCGAGATTTCAGCGCTGGATGATCGGACGAAAAAGTGCCAGTTAACACAAATAAATTCCACCTGTTCCGGCCGAACGTAGTGCCAAATTGCGGTAAAGACCCTTTTTTTTGGTCTTAAACCGATTTAGGGGATAAATATCCTTCGATTCTCGGTGAAGACATTTTTCTTTTTTGGTCTTCATTTGATTTAAGGGAAAGAAGTACAACTTGAATCATAATTTCTTCTAAATTTTATTCGCATTATGAATGCGTTTGGTCAAGGCTGCAAAAGCGTCCCCCCATGCAAAATTTTACTGTTTAAGTACTGAGTATAAGCAATACTTTTAATCTGAGTTGTAAGTCCAATCGGATTCGAGCTCAAAGTTGACAAAAATGTAGAGCTTCATTCGGGTCTGATACGTGGCTAGTGTTTTGGGTAATGAACAGAGGTGGAGTCGAGGACACAAGGCTCGAGGCCAAGGCCAAGGACACAAAAAAATCCGAGGCCAAGGCCAAGGACAGCTTTTCCGAGGACAGACACTCTCGAGGCCAAGGACAGGAATGCTCGAGGCCAAGGCCAAGGACCAAGGACACAAGCACAAGTGCTCTCCAAAAAAAAATCTTCACAAAAATTTTTCAGGCGATTTCCACAAAATAACGTTTTCCAAAAAATTTTTCAAGCACTCCACAACATTTTAACAATTCAAAAAATACTGCTGTCCTCGAGCCGAGGACAGGCCAATTTTCGAGGACTTGAGGCCTCGAGGCCAAGGCCAAGGACTTGACCTTCGAGGCCTAGGACTTCAAAATGTGTCCTCGAGGCCAAGGACGTCCTCGAGGACTCCACCTCTGGTAATGAAGCTATTAAAAACAAAGGAGCAGCTAACCGTTCGCGTTTTTAGACCTAACTTAACTTTAAGGCTTTTTTCGGCCTGGTTTGAGGTTGAAGGTTGAGCTTCATATCATTTTTCGGGTTCAAACCTAGATTAGTCGGCCCGTTTATAACTGTTTCATTAAAGCATATTGAACTAAAAATGTTATGAGTTCCCAGAAAGCCTAGGTCAGCATACTATTTTAAAGTTGAAGCCAGCAACAAAAACATCACAAATATGACTAACCCTCACCAGCAACTGTGGATCTAGCGTGCTGATGACGACAAGACAAAAGCAACCCTTGAAATGGCTTGAAGAAATCCTTTGCTGCTACGAATCGCTTGATCATAGTCGAAGAATAGCGTTGAAGTTCTTGGTAATTCATATGCGCACTTTTAGACTCTATAGGGTCTAAATAATACACATAGATTTTGAATAAGTATTTTAGAGTTTGAACCAGGCGAGCAACTAGAATTTTGCTGACGGCGACTTGGTCCAAAAGTTTTAATCACTTTGTCCAAAAAAAGTTTCAACTAAGCTGCTTGTCGAGCAAACTGGTGCAATTCAAGCGTATCATAGACGGAGAACTGGGGGTGCAAAGCCATTTTTGTGACTGTTCGGGAAAAAATTGTCATTTTAAAGCAATTTCTCTGACATTACGCACGGTTTTAGAGCCATTTCAAAACTAAGTTGCTAAGATTTGAAAGCTGATAAAAAAATTAAATTGCCCAGCCCCTTCAGTCCCACTTTATCTACAGGTCAAAGGCTGAAGACCACTTAGCTTCTTTATAGTTGCATTACTAGTCCAAACTACCTACCTCAAAGCAATAAGCACCATTACCATGCAACTAAACCCTACAAGGTAGGTGGCTTGCAGCTTTCAGGCTTTGGCTCGAATTCAGCGTTTAATTTAATTACATTTTATTCACCTGGTTGCCTTGGCCACGAGACAGCGAAGAAACCTTTAGGTCTTCGAGCCAAGCTGACACCTGCCCACGTCCTGTCTATCACACACGGCGGAAGCTTCACACTGTCCCTTCCTAATGCTGAACGTCAAGCAGGAAAGCTGTGAAAACCAATTTTTATTGCCTTTGGTTTGACCCAACCGGGAATCGAACCCGAGTCTAATAGATGCTTTATTCAATCGAATGCTGATCGGTAAATCCATTTTAAAGAAATTGAGCTCTTGCTAACGTTGCTAACCTACCGGTAAGTCTTTTCACATTTTCTCTTCAGCGCTGTTCAGCCTAGTTTTGCTGCTAAAGTGAGTGCAGCAGAGAAATTACCAACTTCAGCTACGCTTTGCTAAAGTTGAGCAAAAGCTTTGTAACCTAAAGAGCTAGCTAGAATTACAAAGTTGTTTATGAAATCTCTGGCTTTGTTTTGTAATGAATTCTGCTGTACATTTGCAGCTTGAAGTCTGCTATTGCTATGTTTTGTTTTTTCTATGAAATTCTTTGCTTGTAAGTTAGGGTAACTAAGTCTTTTTGATTACCGTTTATAGCTCAGGCACTTAAATCTTCCTCTAAAAATATTAATTTTCACCATTTTTCAAAAAATTGAAAAGTACAACACTGCACCAACCACCATTGCTATTTACAGAATTGCACAGGAAACTGGATCTGCTTCAACGTGTACGTTGCATATAATTTGCTCAGTGATAACTTCTACAAACTGGAACGTGACATGACATTGCAAAGGATATCGAAAGACATAACGGCAGTGTCTAACTTTTGTTCAACTTTAATAAGCTTTGACCCGATTGGTTTGAATAAATTTGTATATGCGTGGTGGTTGATAGTCATATCAATAATTTAGAATTCTGATGGTCTTTAAAATTCCAGCGACTCTCGAAGCAAAATTTCATTACATGAGCCAAAGTTACGGCCAGAAATATCTTGCGTATTTTACAGCCATGTATGAATCTGAGAACGTTCTTTCGCATCGCAATTCAGTGCGTTGGACACTGTGCAGTGTGCAGTTGTGCAATGTACAAGTAATTTCAAAATTAAAGTACCTCTGTACAGCACAAACTAAACTAAAAAAGTAATAAAATTACACAGATTTAAAGCAGGCATTTACTATAGTTTTTTACTAAATTATTTATATTTTTTGGACCTTCACCTGGTTACCTTACAGCCAGCATTCTTGAGGGGTATGATTTTAAAAATTGCAAAAAAGGCGGAGAATCAAAATTTGTTGTCCCTAGTACTTCACTTACAAATCGTCACAGATCGATAAGAATAACTTGGTAAACCACCGCAGTTTTTTATTCACCCTAAAACACGATCCTTCTAAATGACTACCCAAAGTATCCAACATGGTTTTATGAAGCTTTAGGTCAGAGTTGCTGAGAACGCACCGGCATTTCAGTCTTTACCCAGGTTTTTCAATTCATCAAATTTTCTCTAAATCATTACCTTTGTGGGTTCATCTAACTCAGTAACTCGAAATGAAAATGAAAGCATTAAAAATAGCTTAGTAGAAACTTACATTTATGTGCTTCAAACTAGTCTATAGATGATAACTTCATAAATTGTCATGTAAGCTTTAGAGAGAGGAGTCAAAGCACCTTAATTCTGCTACTCGCTGTATATTAAATCCATTATTATGCGCTAAGACTTTCTTAATTAAATTCTTCAAAAACCTTGAACCACCAAAAAAGTAGGCTTTCTCAACGTCACAGACTTTTTCAAAGCTCAAGTCTATCACAGCAATTAAGCTCAAGTACTGCAACGCTTTATACTGTATGTTGGAGATTCATTTTAAGGAAAATCTCCCAACTTGGAATTCCCAAGTTTGACTCTTATACTTTTCTGCAATAGCAACTCATTCTGAGAATTTCAGCCATCTACAGTAGTTCAATAAAGGCACAAAAATCTCATACTTTGGACTTTGGAGGTCCGTTTAAGAGCTAATCTTTCAACATGGCATCCCCAATTTTTGTCATGTTTTATTTCATATATTAACTTACTGTAAAACTTATTGTGTTTACAGTAGCTAGAGTAGTTAAAAAGTTTTAAAATTTTAAGGGGCCCTTTTAGCAAAGTCTCCTCAAATTTTGTTACGTTTTATCTTTGATTTAAATTAATCTTTTTAAGAAAATTAATTTGTTTATCTCAAGTACTGCAGAATTTTTTTATATATTTTTGTCGGGGTTGTTTGGGGCTCCTCCTAAACGTGACTCTCGGAACGTTTGTCATATATTTTTGTTGAAATAGCCCATCCTATAAATGAAGTTTGTTTAGCTTGCGGGGTTGAACATTTCTAATTTTAAAGGTCCCATTGGGAATGAACCCCCAAATGTGGCAGCACCAAAATTTGTTATGTTATATCGTACATTTACATATCCTTAAAATTTCAATTGTCTAGCTCAAGTAATTTGAAAGTCTACTTCTAAGGGGTCATTTTGGGGTCCCCAAAAATGGCATTCCCAAGTTTTGTCAAAATCTATGTCTTTTTTTTAATTGCCCATCCCAAAAATTTCATCTGTCGGGCGTGAGTGTTTAAAATTTTTTAATTTTGGACGGTCCATTTAAGGAGGGTCCCAACGTGGCACCCCAAGCTTTTGTCATATTCTGTCTTTTTGTTATATTAACATGTACTGAAATGTTCATTTGTCTATTGTGAGCGGTTAACATTTTTGAATTTTGGAGGACTTCTTTGATGGGGACCCCCAGTTTATTGGTACCTTTAAATTTTATTTTTTCTTTATATTTACTTATCTCAAAAATTCATGTGTCTAACTTGAGTGTTTAAAAAGTTTGAATTTGGGAGAACCCGTTTGGGTAGTTCCCCTCACTATCACACCCCAAAATTTTGTCATATTCTATTTTTCCTTTATATTTATCTACTTTAAAAATTTAATGTGTCTACTTTAACGCTTAAAATTTTTTAATTTTGGCGGACTCGTTTGAAGAGGACCCCCATTTTGGAATCCCCATATTTTTTCAAATTTTATATTTACTTATTCTAAAAATTTCATTGGTCCATCTTGAGAGGTTAAAAAGTTTGAATTTTGGAGGACCCGTTTGGTGAGGACCCTACATTTGATACAACCAAATTTTGTTACATTTTATCTTTCCTTTATATTTACTAATCCTGAAAATTTCATCTGTTTAGCTTGAGTGACTAAAAAGTTTGAATTTTGGAGGACCCAAAAGGACCCCATTTTGGTTACCTCAAATTTTGTCTTTCCTTTATGTTTTACCTAACTTGAAAACTTCATGTGTCTGGCTTAAGCGGCAAAAAATTTGAATTTTTTAGGGCCGGTTTGGGGGGGACCTCCCCATCGTGGCAACCGTAATTTTTGTTGGGTTTGCTGTGTTTTTAATGCCTATCCATTCTCAACGAAGTCGAAGACCGAAAGGCCCCGTTGCTATCTCGTGGCCAAGGTAAAATGCAATTATCAACAAGTCTTCGACTTGTTAAGCAAAATGCAATTATCATTACAATTACAATTCGGAAAAGTTGATCCATCTAGCTCCAACGGTTTAAAAGTTCAAAATTTTGAAGAATCCATTTGAGGGGGATTTTCCCAACGTAACAACCCCGACTTCCGGTGGAGATTAGTCCTACCTGATATCTACAATCGCTCAAAGTTTGAGTACTGTGCCTTTAGAGGTTTAAAAGTAGATGATAGCTCAAGAAGAAAAAAAAAAAGAATAAAAAAAGTAAAATGGTCTACAAATTGGGGTAAATGAACATAACCAAAAGAAAGGTGGTTGCTGGTGTGTTCAAAAAAGAGAAACGTTTTTTCATCAATATCAGTACTTACCGGGACGTACCGGTTCAAATTTGTTTACTTTTAGCCAATTTTCGGTCTGTAAAATTCCGGTCACGCAACCGGGCGCCTTCAAACTCGGTTCGCCTAAAGCCTCTATTAGCACCCATGTTAAGATCAAATCTCTGCTTTCCATGTCCAGTGGTTTTTGAGTTATAAGAGAATCAATAAATTTTTGATACAAAAATTTTCTTTTTACCCGGGTTTTGGTGTCTAAATTCACAATCACGCGACCCAGGAACCTCATAGTTGACATACTTGAGGCTTTCATTTAATCTTATGTTGAGTCCAAAATTTTTTTTTTGTGTTTAACAGTTTGTTAGTCATAAGCAAATCAAATAAGTTTCGCTGCTCATCTATGAAAATGGCGGAGTAAAAACAACGGTTTTACTCGCTAGTGCGAAGTTTCAATGACAACGTGAAGATTATCATGATACTTTCAACATTTTTGGAACGACCGACTCTCGCGTCGCGTGTTTCTTGGGTTTTACTTGGCCATTTTCAAACTAACGAGTGCAAAGTTTCAGAGTTCTGCTTATAACTCGACAACAGTTAGGTCTGGCTACATGAAATTTTGACAGCAGTTTGAGATTACTAAGTTGTACGTTTGTACCAAATTTCGAGGCAAAAGATCATGTGACTTCGGTTTTGGGACCCGAATACCGCTCCGAAAGTTTGACTCAAAAAGTGGTCTTATTCAAAAACGGCTTAAATAAGACAAAAAATATTTCGCATGGTTATATGTCTTAAGATACTCTTTCACCCCTACCAATCCACTTTTGGCCGCGATGATATTTTTTTCTTTTTTTTTCCGTTTTTTCCTTGTTTTTCTTCCTAAATCTTGTACGATCTTTTTCTCTAAACCAGTGGTTTTCAAACTTTTTTGGATCGCGACACACTTAGAAGTGTTTGATTCGACCGCGACACACCTAGAACTGCTACATCAAACCTATAGCTCTTCGTTTACCTGGCTTGTTAAAAAATTTTCTTTAAAACATATTGCTACCCTAAACGAACTAAGTTGTCTTCAGAAGATGTCGACTACTCAAAAATACTTCAAGCGATTTTGCTGTACGAAAAAAAAAGCGTGAAACTTGTTCTTCCTTGCAGTTCGTCTCTGCACTATTTAGTCCTAATTTTTAACCATTCAAATGGATGTTAAAGATATAATAGCAACGCTATTCATAATAAAACTAATAATTTTTTTGCCTAAGTCATAGCAAAATTTGTATTATTTTTGCCTAAGTCGTTTTGCCTAAGTCGTTTGCCTAAGTCGTTTTATAAGCAAAATTACGTTGGTCATTTTTGCCTTCAAATCAATTGGATGTAATTTTGCCAAATTTTTGTAACGATTTGTTATTTTACTAAAAAATGAGAAATGTTTTTCCTTTTTTCTCGAAACTCAAAAAAATGACAGCAGATATTTTTTTATTAGGTAGACGATATAGAGTATAATTATTTTTATACTGTGGCACCGGTATGCCATATTGTGATGTCATTATAAACGATAAAAAGTTGATACGGTTGGCTACGTAAATTTTTGTGAAGTCATTATCCGGTTAAAAGCAGTTAGATACTCTTTGTAGATTGTAATTGCCAATTTTTTTTTCAAAACTCTCAAATAAGATGAATGGACGATTGAACGTTATATATAAATATACCTCGCGGCACGCCTGCAGCACTCTCGCGGCACATCAGTGTACCGCCGCCGCACACAGTTTGGGAAACCCTGCTCTAAACCACACAAACATCGAAATCTAATTTTTATGTAAAGTTGTTGAGCTGCAAACGCAATTTTGTCTCCCGAATTTTTTTGGAGTCACTCCTTCAGGAACCCTTTCCAATTGGGGCCTCCAAAAACAACTTTTTGAACGGCTCAAGCCCGGCCGGCGCCAGGATAGCGCGACTGGGGGGGGGGGGGCACAAAAACTTTGATACTTTGAATTCTAGAGTGTTGACCAAAAACCAAAAGTGTTCATCGCGAAATTTGACAAAATTTGATGTAAACACCAAAAAGAAAAAGGTTTTCATCTCAAAAATTACGAGAATTTTCACGAATTCCGGTTTTCATCTCAAAAAATGCGCGAATTTTCACAAATTCTGGGGTGAAACCACAAAAACAAAAGGTCTTTATTACAAAATCTACGAAAAAGCAGTTCTTGCTCACGAATTCTTGGGTAATAACCAGTATTTGGGAGTCTCAGGCCTCAAGCTGCACTCCAGTAGCACCAAGCCTGTTAATTTCTTGGGGCACAATCCTCGCTTGAGAGGGGACAATCATCACTTGGGGGGGCACAATTCTCGTTTGGGGGAGCGCAAGCAGTGATTTGGGGGGGCACGGCCCCGGAATGCCCCCCTGTGGCGCTGGGCCTGGCTCAAGCTAGGGCGACAGTTTTTTTTGTATCAGTAGATATTTGAAAGAAAAATATTTTGACATAGTTTAGGGTCCCACCCTCCGGGGACCCCCAAATGGACCCCCAAAATTCAATTTTTTGAATGTCTCAACCTAGGGCGATAATTTCTGTTTATATCACCAGGTGTTTAAGAAACAAATATTTTGATACAGTTTGGGAATACCAGTCCCCGAGGACTCCCCAAATGGACCTCCCAAAACTCAATTTTTGAACGGCTCAACCTAGGGTGTTATTTTTTTTTTGATATCAGCAGTTGCTTAAAAGACAAATATTTTAAAATGGTTTGGGGGTACCAACCCCCCTGTAACCTCTCAAATGCACTTCCCAAAACTCAATTTTTCAAACGACTCAACCTCAGCCATTAGTTTTTTTTTACAGCACCAAATGTTTTAGAGACAAATATTTTGATGTACTTTGTGGGTACCACCCACGAATTTTGGGGTAATAACCTCTTACATGGACCCCCAAAAAATTAAATTTTTGATCTGCTGAAGCTAGGACCTTAATTTTTTTATATCAGCTGATGCTGAAGAGATAAATATTTTGACATAATTCTACTCGCTTAAGCTTGAATGGGATGTTTTTTTTATTATTATCAGTCACTATGTTTTATAAAATAAATATTTTGACAGTGGTTGAAATTCCAAACCCTGTTGGGTTTCCCAGAAGATGTTTGTAATTACCGTATTTATTTGAGTATAACGCGCTAAATTTTGTACTGAATTTCAATCAAAAATTAACGGTGCTCGGTATACATGAGTTCTGTAGCGAAATGTGAAATCAAACCAAATTCTCTCACAAATATGTCAAACACTGACGCCTTTATCTACTAGGCCACGTTTTTTCGAATACCTTCGTGTAATCGTGCAAGCACATACCAATGCGAGACGATTTCGTGAGCGCACACGCACATGCTACAGCTGAGTGTGCCTTGGACATTCCCACTGCGTTGAGAAATTGCAGTATCAGCGCTACGTACAGCAAAATTGTTACAATATGAAGGAGACATTGATGTTACTACATATGGTTTTCAATAAATTTTTTTCTTAGCCACATGTCTTCAACAGCACTTGTCACTTACTATCCTTGGTCTGAGCTGAGAAAAAGTAAAAAAAAGATTTATACCAAGTTTCATTCAAAAATTTTCTTAACGGGAAAGCAAAATTTTTTTTTTGAAAATATCGTTGTTTAACATGCGTGGTCGTTCACTGAGATTGCTTCTCAGCAAGCTCCCATCTAGTTTAATATTATGCTTTGTCACGTTTTTAGTTGAGAGGTTTCGGGCCCGAAGAGGTTCGTAATTTGTTGCCGAATATTTAACGAGAAGCTCAAACGACCGAAAGAACGTTTTTAGTTTGTAAAGTTTAGTTTAAAAGTCTTCTTGTTTCAATATCTGCGGTCTGCCATTTCATGTAATATTTGTTTATTTATTTCTTGTGCTTTAAATTGTATG
The DNA here is from genome assembly GCA_963965965.1 of Trididemnum nubilum. Classification (NCBI taxonomy): domain Eukaryota; kingdom Metazoa; phylum Chordata; class Ascidiacea; order Aplousobranchia; family Didemnidae; genus Trididemnum; species Trididemnum nubilum. The sequence continues at coordinate 44,080,977 of OZ014470.1, forward strand.
ATATATAACACCACAAATCAAAGCATGCTGGGTATGACAAAAAGCGTAGGACTTAATCGTTTTGCGTGCTGTCTGGCCTAAAGGCAACCAGAGAGAAAGCCTAGGGAAGAGCCACCAGAACGGCGTCCACTTAAAAACAAGTAATGCAAAAAAGTTATCCATCTACAGGATTCGACCCTCCAGCCTGTGGATTACCAATCCACTACTCAACCACTTCAGCTAGAGAAGATGTTTCTTCGCATGCCCAATTTTGGCTATTTAAACCCAGCAACTTACCTTTACTACAATGTTGATTAGGCTTGGAAAAATTATGATTGTAATTGACAAAATTGTAATTAATTACACGATTTTGCTGTAATTGTAATTATAATTGAACATTTTCAGAAGTGGATATTGTAATTGAAAATTTTTTTCCCTATTTTCAATTACAATTACTCTACTATTCACAATGATAGATGAAAACAAAATGTGTTTGAACAATATGAATTTTCCTCCGATTGCAAATCGATATCGATGTTTTCTACCGGTTGCAATCACATCTGACGTCACAAACAGTGGCGGATTTAGGGGGGGGATGCATCCCCCCCACCAGCCTAAAAGTAACGATTTTGGCCGAAAAATCAGCCTCTATTTCGAATAATTCGGCTCCAGTTAGGGATGCATCCCCCCCCACCAGCCTAAACCTAATGAACCCGGCCGAAAAATCACTCCCAATTTTGGTGAAGACCTTTTTTTTTTTGGAGACCACCTAATTTTGGGCGAAAAAAACGCTTGAATTTCCGATTTCGGCCGAAAAATCTTTCTCAATTTTGCTGAAGACCTTTTTTTTTTTTTTTTTTTTTTTTTTGGAGACCACCTAATTTTGGGCGAAAAAAAGTTTGAATTTCTGCATTCGGTCGAAAAATCACTCTCAATTTTGGTGAAGACATCCGAATTTTTGAGGTTTTGTGCTTTAAATCCCCCCCCACCAAAATTTTCTAGATCCGCCACTGGTCACAAACCGAACACCAAAGTAGGTTAGGGACAATTACAGTTAGTTTTAGAGATAGAGTTAATCATATTCATAACCTAAACTTAGCACCTACTCTAATCATAATTAGAACTAACTCTATTCCAAAAAATAGGCTAACATAGAATTGGCCAAAGACGTAAGATGTGACTGTAACCGATGGTAGCTAACCATTGTAACCAGTACTTAAACAGTAAAATTTTTCAGGGGAGGGACGCTTTTGCAGCCTTGACCAAACGCATTTGGAATGCGAAAGCACTTTAGTGGAAATTATGTCTTTCCGTACCCGAAATCGAGTGAAGACCAAAAAAAGAGGTCTTCACCGAAAATTGAAGAATTTTTGTCCCCGAAATCAAATAAAGAAAAAAAAACACTTTTTCACCGCAATTTAGGACTAAATTTGGCCGGAATTTGTGGGATTTATTTGTGCTTGCAGGCCCTTTTTTGTCTGATCAACCAGCGCTCAAATCTCGATGGGGGGACGCTAAATCTTGATGGGGGACGTTAATTCTCGTTCGGGGAACGCGTCCCCCGGCGTATCCCCTGCAATCTAAGTACGATTGTAACAATAGATGTAGCCAGGATTTTTGATTGGGGGTGGCCCAAACCACAAATAACATGCAATGACGTCATCAGAAATTTTCAAAAGAGGAACTTTTTGTGGGGCAAAGATATCGTAGAATGAAAAATCCAAAGCCTTGCCTGTTGTTGGCAATCAACCAGGATTTTGCTAAAGGGAGAACGCTTAAACTAATAGTTAAAAGGTACAATTGTCTGACTTGGGGGACGTGTTGAGTAAGCTAATGTAACTCAAACGTATCACAGACAAGGGTCTGGGGGCGCAGCCCCAGCCGTCGGAGGCTTTAGGGGTCTGGGTACGAATCCCCCCCAGCCGCTGGGTGATTTTTTGTAATTTTTTGAAATAAAAGGCTATTTAAAATTTTAATTCCATTGCATCACATTTCGCACGTGTTCAGAGCCATTTGAAAGAACTAGATTTTTAACATTTAAAAGCCAATTGAAAAAATATATTGTTCAATCCTCCTTTTACTAGCAATTTAAGTCCAAAACATGTTAAAAATTTTGCAGTTTGTTGTTCTCGTAAGTGACTTATTTGCCCAGATAGGGGAAGTAAGGAACACTGCCTCTTGCAATATTTTAGCAGTAAATAATAATCCACTCGAAGATTTTTCTTAGAGATTTTGTTTTGTTATGAAATTAACCAGTTAGGAGTACATGTACGGCCAAGGGGCCCAGGCCCCGTCCATTAAAATTCAACATTTTGTTCAATGAGCATTTCCCTTAGCTAAAACTGGCAAGGTGAAGATGAATTGTGGTTGAAAAATGGTACATTAGATGTTTACGCTTACTAACCATGTTATTCCCTGGCCGGATTTACATTGCACGGGGCCTCTGGTACTTTGGGAATTTTTGTAACATCTTCCAGCCGAATATAGGTGAACACCAAAAAAAGTCTTACCATCTTACCTCCAAAAAAAGTCTTACCATTTCCAGGGCGCTGGCACTGTGCCATATGGTAAATCCGGCCCTGGTTATTGCATTACGTTCATAAAAAGGTAAATGAGGGTCTGAGGTAGCAACTCTCAGGACAAAACCTCTTATTAATTCTACCCGGGTTATGCATTTCAATTGGTTGGCAAAATAGAATTGATGAAGCCCGGACCTCGTGGTTGTTTATATTACTGGTAATTAGTGTTGTAGGCGTGTATTGTTATATGCAAAGATGCTAAAAGAAACTGAAAATGAAGAAATAAGACTTTTTTGTCACATTTTTATTTTTGGTGGCATTTCGATTGGGGGGACCGGGGCCCCTGCCCCTGGCTATGCCTATGATTGTAACTTCAATGCTATTTGTGTTATTAAGATTTTGTGTGCTTTTTTGCTTGTTGGTCCTTCTGTGTATGTCAAAGCGACACTAATGGTTCTATTTTATATGATCATGCTAAATGTGTGATATTATTGGTAAAAGTTAAAATTGTATTAAATAGTAGTTGTAACTTGAAGTTGCAACGTACACAATTTCAACTTTTTCCAAATTTTTAACTGTGTTAAAACTTATTTTCTTTTGCACAAATAATTGTGGTATGATACCAAGGTTCAGCTAAAACCATAATGTTGCTGGAAGCGATATGAATTGAATAACATACTTGACAACTGCTGACAAACGAAATTATGCATAGCAAAATTAAAATTAAAGAAAGATTGGTGAAAGAACAAGGATAGAGAGAAATGGGACTTTAATAGGTCTGGTATAGAAATACAAAACAAATCCACATTGTTGACATAAGCAAAACTCGAGGCTTCGTATGTAAGTGAATTGGTCGCAATGTTTTGAGAATCTTTTCATTGTAATTGAAATTGTAATTGAATTACAATTACTTGAACTTGAATAATTGTAATTGTAATTCTAATTGAAAATTTTAGGTTGTAATTGCAATTGGAATTAAAGTAAAAACAAGTAATTTTTCCAACCCTGAGGTGGATAAAACCGTGGTGGTTTCACGTTTGCAGGCCAAAATTTTAATGTTTAATCGTTTTGTGTGCTGTCTGGCTTAAAGGCTACCAGCGGGGAAGATGATGGAAGAGCCGTGGAGTGGATCGGTGATCCAAAAGCTGCAGGATCGAATCCTATGGGAGTGGTCGGATAAATTTTTCGCTTTGTTTGTTTTAAAGTGGTCGCCGTTGTGGTGGTTCTTCCCTAGGCTTCCGCGCTGGTATCCTTTAGGCCAGGCAGCACGCAAACAATTAAACATTAAAGCTCTGACCTGCAAATGTCAAAACGTTACAATCGAATTATTATCAACAGCAAGTGAAGGACTGTTAAATCAATAAGTAATAAAAATAGTGTCAAATTTAAGAAATATTATAGAAAACTAACCAACCAGTAAGCTTAAAAATCGATTGACTAGCTGCTACGAACATGCACTACATTCAATTTGTTTCATAAAAACAATTTTATAAGAACACGAGGTTCATTTTTGCTCAAAATTTAAGAACAAATTAAGAGCAATGCCAGCTTCAGCAGTAAAAAAAGAACAAATGAAAATGAATAAGTTTCAAATCTAAAAAGAAATTGAATTCTGTACTGATCTAAAAATAAAATTTCAGTGATTTTTCAGTTTTTGCAAGCGAAATTGCAACGATTCCGAGAATATAGAGTTGTGCTGTACCTTGCGCATTGAGCGGGCGACTGAGAAAATTTTTGATTTTCGTTTAAATTTAAAAAAATTCGCTTTTCCGCTTTTGCAGTTTCGATGCTGAAGAAGCAGTAAAAAAAGCGTTTACTTAAGCCGACATAGCATTCGGAATGAAACAGTTTTGCCTACATGGTCGCCAAAATTGCCATCGATGCTTTCAAAATTCAAGAATAAATTAAGAACAAATGAGGCTGAAAATTGGCAAAAAATTAAGAATAGCCAGTCTCAACTCAAACTTTATACTGGTTCTTCCAAAAAATGGGTGTAACTTAACTGAATGTTTTTGATGACGTAAATATTTCCGGATGTTTTTCTCAAGCTAATTGGAAATTATTACAAATGCTTTCATGACAAATATGCTTTGTTTGAAATAAAAACATGAAATTACACAATCATGCAATTCATATCATACATTTTAATGATTATATTTTAACGGGGAAAGCTTTTGCTTGGTTGACGCAGCGATCAAAAGTTGTACGACTTGTGCGCCTAAACAATTCGATTTTATGTGTTGTTATTGTTTCTGCAAGACTGTCAAATTCTTTATGTTACATTTAACTTAATTCTCGTTTTGTGTTGCGGTTAACTATAGGATCGTCTCAAATAATTATTTGATGAGGTTGCAAATTTTTTTAGCATTTTAAAGTTTCATGCATAGTATTATTGTTGGTTCTTTAAAGAAAAGGCGATGCAAATACAAAAAAAAACAAAAAAACAAGAAAGGCAGAAATACAAAGTAGCATTGAATTTTGGTCTTAGACACATTCGGACTAAGAAGAGGATCACGGGTACGGTACTCCATCTCACAGATATTTTTTCTCTCGTTGTAATCGCTTTTTTCTCATTGCTATTATAAACGATCAAGCTGAAACAGCATCAGATACTGCACAGTTACTCTCGTAGCGGCTTCAACTCTACACCTTTATAAAAACTGGAACCAGTAAATTTGGGGTTAGAAGTGGCTATTCTTAAATTTTCGGCTTTATTATTTTGTTCTTAACTTTATTGGAGATTAAGTGACACAAATTTGTTTACAATAAAAATAATAGACCTGAGCCTCAAGTGTGAAATACAAACTCCGTTTGTATGACTTGTCAAAGATCGAACCAGTTTCAATCACACACTCGATTTGGCTTGTGTGATTGCGTCGATGGTTAGCGTGTAAAGTAACGTTATCCGGGTAAACAATGCGAGATTGATTACCTAGTTGTTTCTAACAATGTGCTCTCAAAAAGACAAAATAGATATACTGTGTCGCAAACAATGGTCAATAATTGAACCATGACGTCGTGTTCTTTCTCGATTTCATTTTATTTCTCTTGTTTTGACTGATCTCAAACTTGTTAGTTTATTGTCGTTACTATGCCAGTGGAAACGGCTAGTTTGAGTTAAGAAGGTTAGCGATTCCAAATAGGACTTTTTGGTGCAGGCAGTTTGAAACAGAAATGTAATTGCGATCAAGTTGCATCTTTCATTATACTCGCTGAAATATGCCGAAGCGTGTAACGAGTTTGCGGGTCTCATTTACGTGTCATTGCATTCGAGCAATACAGCTCCTTTCGAAGAAATGTCGCAGCGGTGGCAAACCGTTGGCAACACTGTGTCCGATTTGACCGGCCCGAGATTTGAACTTCTGACCTTTGGCTCCAGAGACCAACGCGTTACCGCTCGACCAATTGCCCTGTCATAACCATAACCGGTCATAAGTCATAACCGGCCAGTTAGTCGAGCGGTAGCGCGTTCGTCTCTGGAGCGGAAGGTCTAAGGTTCAAATCTCGGGCCGGTCAAATTGGACACAATTTTGCCAACGGCTCGCCACCGCTGCGACATTTCTTCAACAGGAGCTGTGCTGCCCAGACCCAATGACGCGGAGATGGGCCCGCAAACTCGTTGCATGCTTCGGCGTAATACAACGAATATAATGAAAGATTTGATTTGATTTATAATTACATTTTTTCCAAGTTATCTTAAAAAAGGGTGCTTTGCGTTGGTGTGGTTAGACAGACGCAGAGTGACTGGTTCATACCAACGAACCAAATTCACTTGACCAGGAGACAGCGAAGTGACCGTTCGGGCTTCGAGTCCATTCCCATCACTCTACCAGACGCGGTGGAGGCTTCAAACTTTCCTTCTTTGATGCTGAAAGTCAAGCAGAGAAGCTGTAGACTGCAATTTTATAGACTGTGATTTGATCTGAGCGAGAATCGAACCCGTGTTTAGCGTTTTATTTGAAGATGCTTTATCCACTCAAACACCTATTGGTTGTGCAATTCAAGTTAAGCGTAATGACGTTTCGGTTTTATATTCAAAGAGGCTAAAATTAGGGTTGAGTTTAGAGTTAGCGTTAGAGTGAACTTTAAGTTAGGGTTCAAATCAAATCAAAATCAAGTCTTTCACCATAATCGCTGTATTATGCCGAAGCATGTAATGAGATTTTGGGGCCTTTTCTCCGTGTTATTGCACCCGCAGACAACACAGCTCCTTTTGAAAAAATGTTGCAGCGGTGGCGAGCCGTTGGCAACACTATATCCGATTTAACCGGCCCTAGATTTAAAGGGTAAAGTTAGAATAAATATTGTCACATATTTCAATCACGTGACCAGGCCAAATTTAGGGAAACCGCCCTTTTTTCATTCATTTTGGGTTTGGGGGATAAACTAGAGTAGGGGGAATTAAATACACTCTATTTGATCCCCCCACCCCAATTTGGACGAAAAGGGATTTTGTCAAAATTGGATTGGTCACGTGATGTGGCTGGAATGGTTGATAATATTCATTCTTACTTTACCTGTATTTAAATCTCAGACCTTCCTCTCCCGAGACGAAAGCGTTAGCGCTCGTCCAGCTGGTCGATTTAGATTGGAGTTAGAGGTTGGTAGAGTTAGAGCTTATTTTCTTAAGTTGATATTCTTAGATTGATTGAATTTAAGTTTCCCTAAACCACAAACTCCGCCTCTCACCACTTAACTAATCGCCGTTTACCGATGTTGTATACTTGTTCTCCAGGCGCGTCGATTTCCGGGGGGGGGGGGGGGGGGGTCTGGAAGGTTCCGGACCCCCAAAGATATGCATTGGAGGGGTCCAAGGAGTAAAGGACCCCCCCAAAAAATGAACATGTTTGCTGTTTATCATGGATTCTAACAAAATAAAATTTCTGTCTTGACAGATTTTTCTTGCTCAAAACCTTTGAAAACTGCACATCACAATGTTAAGCCAAGATTTTATAGTAAAAATCAAAATACGAGTATGTTTATCACCAAGCCAATGTATTGCACAATTTTTATTTGTGTACGTCACAAACTCATTATTGTGACTGTGTGTCTGTCAGAGAAGTCTAGATGAGGAAAGTCCTCACTCTTACAATAGAGCACTGAGGAGCGAGGGCATACTGAGACTCGCAGCGTCAGAGCATACTCAGCATATTCACTCAATATTACAATTGTACTATCCGGGTTGGGACTTACTGGACGAGGCCATAATAGGCGAGCCAGGATTTTTGATTTGGGGGTGCAAATCACATGCAATGAATTCTTCAAACATTTTCGAAATGAGGCACTTTTTACGGGACAAAGACATCGTAGAATGGAAGATCAGAAGCCGTAGCCTGGTTTGGCACGCAACTAGGATTTTACTGAAGGGGGAGGACTTGAAGTAAATACTGAAAAGTTAGTTAAAATGTCTATACAGGGAGACATAGCGAACAATTTAGTGTAACTCAAACGTATCACAGACGGAGGTGTGGAGGCGAAGCCCCCAGCCGCTGGGCAACTTTATGAATTATTTGAAAAAATAGCTATTTTAATGCCATTGGATTACATTTCGCCCGTTTTTAGAGTAATTTGAAAGAACCAGATCTTTAACATTTAGAAAGCCAATTGTAAAATTAAATAGTTCAATTCTCTTTTTACCAACAATTTAAGTTCAAAACACGTTAAAAATCTTGCATTTTGGGGTTAAATTTTGTTTGTGATTTGGCCCAGGTAGGCGGAAGTAAGTGCATTGCCTCCTAAACTATTTTAGCTGTAGGTCATAAAAATTACCAGTTGTAGGAACACATGTAACGACCTAAGGGCCCAGGCCCCCTTAATTTAGATTCAATTGTTTGTTCAATGCGCATTTTCGCAAGCTAATTTTTTTCAAAAGCATTTTGTCTCGCAAAAACTGGCGAGGTGGAGGTGAATTGTTATTGAAATTTAATTGGTACAATAGATGGTTATTGGTAAGGCCTATAACTAATCATGTTTTTGCCCAGAATGGATTTATATTGCGCGGGGGCCCTTGCACTTTGGGCATTTTTGCTGCAATTTCCAGTCAACAGGTGGAGACAAAAAAAACTCATAGGCTCACCATCTAAACGCGGGGCCCCCTGGCACTGCGCCATTTTGCTTAATCTGGTCGTGGTTATTGTATTACGTTCATAAAAATATGTTAGATACGTGCTTGAGGTTGCAATTTTTAAGACAAAACTCTTGAGTTCTCGCGGGCTATACACTTAAATTGGTGGGCAAAATTTTGATTTGAGGAGGCTCGGGCTCCCTGGTCGTTCATATTAATATTACTGTTAATTACTGTTGAGCCCGTGCACCTGTGTGCGGAGAAATGCTAAAAGAAACTGAAGAAACAATAGGCTTTGTGTTAATATTTTTATCATTGAGGGCATTTTAAGTGGGGAGGGGACCTGCCGCCCCCTTGGCTACGCCGATGCGTGTCATCTCTTAAAGTAGTATAGACAGGCTTGGCGAACGATTTTCAAAGTTTTCAAAGTCGCGACATTGGAATTAGGGCCCCAAAAACGCCCCAAAAATTTAGCGTGAAAGAGGACGCATTCAAAAAATACCGAAAAAATATTTCACACGGTTATATAATATATCTCAAGATACCTTTTCGTCCTTACCAACCCACTTTTGGCTGCGATGAGTTTTTTTTTCCTTTTTTTTTCCAAAATACGTACGCTCATTTCCTAAACGGCATAACACCGAAAAAAAAAAAAGACTGCATCAGCTGTACTATTGCGACGTTCGAACAATGCAAACAAAATCTACGATGTACAAACAATGCAAACAAAATTCGCGAGAGTTCGCCAAAAAAGTTCTGGTTATTAAGTTGGACCCCCCAAAGGTTTTGAGAAATCGACGCGCCTGCTGTCCTCCCCCAACAAACCTAGCAAAATGTTACCTACTGCTAAAACAGAAACAAACTAGATAGCCAAAACTGAAAAATCGTTCTACAGAACAAGCATATTGATGTCAGTAGTGGCATAGGGGAAACAATCAGTCGGCCCTTTTTAACTTAGGTTTGGTGAATACACAAAAATGGTTTGGTCGACCAAGCTTTCAACGCGGCCCAAATGTTACAGAAAGAAAGCTGCTACTAAATACCCACTAAATTATAGAAAGTCGCACCGGTCATGGACTGTGAAAGGGGCGCTAAAGCCATCGAAAAAATTTTTTCTAATCCTTGCAGAATCATAACGGTAATAAAAATCAAGCATCTATGTCAGTATTCAAAATAAAGAAGAGTAATATTTCTCTAAAATGCTTGACTAAAACGCAACAAACAGCAATGCTGAAGTTAAAAATAAATATGTTATTTCATCATGACCAAAATGTTACTGCGTCAACGATAGAAAACAGAACAATAGGTGCTAAAACAAAACCGAAGACAGAGTACATTTTGCTTCAGAAGTTCAGACAAAGAAGAATGTTTTGATTCAATTGTTTACACCAGTGTAGGTGACAAACAGCAATATTAAATATCCCATTCTGTATTAAAACTCACTGCAATGGAAAGAAAAATACAGTTGATGAAAACCAGCAACTCTCAGTTCAATAACTATTAAAGAGGCCAAGTTAAATACTAAGCTGCTTGCTCGTTAACTACCCCAGTCTTCGATCTGCAAACTATTGCAGTTTTTGAGTAAAAATCTGCAGATTTTTAACCGATAGACTGATAGAGCGTCTTTTACTAAACCAGTAGTAGACCCGGTTCAATTACCACTAGGGTCAAGCCAAAGACTTTAGAATTTAGTATTGCACTTCTCTGCTTTAAGTTTAGCACTATAACGATGCTGTGAAACTCCAACAAACGCGAGTGGTACTCGGTAGCCACAAAAAAGATCGCAGGCACACTCGGAAGACCGCAAGATTTCTTTGTTGAACCCTGGCCTAACAGGTATTAACAAGTTTTTGGAGTTACTGCAGCATTGGAATTGTAATTGCATGTTTGTTCACCAAGTTGCCCTAGCCAGGAGGCAGCAAAGTACACTTCTGACCATTTGGTTTTTAGCCAAGCTGATACCTGCCTACAAGCGGTAGAGGCTTCACACTGTCCCTTTAAAACGCTGAACTTCAATCAGGGAAGCTGTGAATACCAGTTTTTATAAGCTTTGGTTTACCTGACCAACATTTTATACTCAGTTGGCCTACATTTGGACGCTGTGACTAACGTAAGAGCTGTAGTGTATAATCTTGTAGATTTATGCAAACACTTCAAGCGTGTTACCCACTTGTTTGTTAGCACACGTGTCAATCAAAATAGATACATTTGTTTGCATAACTTCTTTGGGGCAATTTCAAGAGCAATTGTTAGAAGGCAAAGTTAGCAGAATTGGCGTTCATATGAATGAGAGTGAAAAATTAAGAGTGGTGTCACTGCAGGTTTAAGCTACCTTGTAAAGGAAGAGAGTAACGTTTTGTGCTTAGAGTAGATGTAAGAATTTTGATTTCTGTTTCGTTAAGTATTGCGTGAAGTCAATCACAGCCAAATCGCAGTAAATGTATCCATAAAGGATAAGTAAGCAAGGCACTTGCCTTAAGCCCCCGACTTTTACGGTCCTCAGTTGCGAAGACCTTTTATCACTACAAATTGGTTTGGAAAACAAGTCCCGAGCAAGGCCGTAAAGAGGGGGGCAAGGGGAGGACAGAGTACCCAGGCCCGAGCTCTTGGAGGGTCCTTGCTGGTGGAAGTTTGATCCGAAGCAAATATTTGAAAATTTTGAGAAGCACATCATACCTTAAGTCCGGAGAAGAAGGCCCAGTTTGAGTAAAAATCGTTTTTCATTGTTCTTCACCTTAATTTAGAGAGAAAATTAGGACCAATTTGAGCAAAAACGTTTTTATTAAAAAAGGTAAATTAGTTTTTCGGTTCAGATCTATTTCTATTCGTTTTGGATCTGTGCTTGCTGGACCAGGAATTTTTCTCAACGGTCCTGGGGTCACAAGCTGCAAAAAACTGAATCCTTGTTTTGGCTTTGCCACGATTCGGTCCTAAACAGGGGCCAAGAATGGTAATTTCTCTTGCAGCCCCCGAAAATCCTAGACCCAAGTACAAAAAAACAAAAAAAAATGAGGAAAATGACTCAAAGCATACATCTGCTTAACGTTAGGAGGTTTCAAAACTTCCATTTTTTAAAATTTTTTGTTGCAAAAGTACTGATGGTTACATAAAAGCGATCAATCATGATGGAAACTCCACTAGCTGTGTTGCGAAACTTTCCGTTAATTAAATTCGATGTAGAATTTTTGATAAGGATAAGGGTTGGTATTTGCGAACACTATGAGCCTTGATTTCAGATAAGAGATTTGTTTTTATTGAGAAGCTGAATTTTGGATTTGAGTTTCTGATTTAAGATTTTCGGATATCGGCTAGTTGATCGAACGCTAACGTGTTCGTACCTGGAACAGGAGGTCTGTGGTTCAAATCCGGAGCCGGTCAAATCGGGCACAGTGTTCCCACGGCTTGCCACTGTTGCTACATTTCAAAAGAATCTGTGTTGCCCGAGCGCAATGACGCGGAGATGGGCCCCACAAACTCGTTACACACTTCGGCGTATTACAGCGAGTATAATTCAAGATTTGATTTGATTTTTAAATAAGACCAATTTTGAGTTTTTTGAGGAAGCTAAGCATTTGGAAGAGAGCAGTTCTAAAAATTATAAAGTTGTGCAAATGGATTGTTAAGATATTTCTTTTCGCACTTATAGTGAGTTCGTCTGCCAACAGCAATTGCTGTATTTATTTGATTATAAGCCGCGGCTTGTAGTATTTATCATTTATTTCTTTGGTATTTTGTGCTGTTTCCATTCTAGGGCAGTTTTTAACTAAGGGCGACTTCTATTATTTTTGCCATCATAATTACTAACAGTCCTTAAAATGTGTTGCAAACAAATTTTTTTCAATTTTACAAATCGACTCGAAATAGTCAATTACTGATACTATAGGTGGGTTTTTAAACTACTTTTGCGAAGGAAATTACAACCGGCTTAAATAGTTGATCTCTTGCCGTGTATAAATTATGTGTTTCACTGGACTTGCATTCTTGTGCGATTTCTGCGGCTTCTAATCCTGTGAGGTAGGCTCTTCTTTTTCTTGTTCGATTTTGTGCAGGTTTTATTCGAGAGCTGATTCTATATCAAAGGTGGTTTATAACAATCAAGAATTACGGCATTGATATACGTGATGACGTTATTCAGTCAGACGATATAGAAGTTTACACGCAGCTGTTTGTGTTGCTATGTCAAATATTTACCTGGAAAATAATGGCACTCCTAAATATACAATTGCTTGGAATCTCTGTTGTTTCATGTACACTGTACAGTATAATATGTAAGCAGTATGAGTATTATTTAACAATTTCACAGATAAGACTTAGATTTATGTGATTTCATTGGAAGCTTTGTCTTTTTCTGATTAGCTGTAAGAAATTTGTTTTGATCACTGGTTTATTTTTTAAGACTATTCTACTGAAGTAGGCTACTGCAATTCGTAACATGATGCACAATATATAAGCAGTGGCGTCGCTAAGGATGATGACACGCTGGGCGAAATTGCGTGGTGTCACCCTTTGTAATGTAGAGTAGCTGGATAAGGATTTATTTTAAAGATAGCGATACTTCTTCATTACTGTAATAGAGGTTATTATTTGGCTAGCTCAATAACTTCCTGTTGTAAGATTCTAATACTTGGAAGTATGAGCAGCACACGTTTAGTGCCAGGCGCTTAACCAGAAATCTGTAATGGGGGAAGGGATGTTTCGGGGCTCTGGGAGCTCTGCCCAGGGCCTACGAGAGGCGGGGCAGGGGGGACAATGACCCCGGAACCCATGGAGTTTAGGGGGCCCTTGAGCTCGAGAGGGGGCCCATCCAAATGACATTGAGAAGTGAAAGGCCCATCGAAGTTGCATGTGACTAGCTTTATTTCTTATGGAGATCATTTGAAAAACCGTTGAAATTTCGGAGGAGACCTTTCTTTTTGGAGATCCTTGATTTCGACCGGAAAAAACGTTAAATTTCGGAGTAGACCTTTTTTTTTGAGATCACATCGTTTTTCGGACCAAAGGGCAGCATTTTCTCCGTCTATTTTGGACTTTACAAAACCACAGTTCCGTCACATTTGAGCTGGCCCCGGGCCCACGTTCGGCTCTCGGCGCCCCTGGCTCTTCCCCCATCCACCGGAGTCCATCGGGGGTCTGAGAGCGAGCCCCCAGCTCTCGAAAAATTTTATATTTTTGTGCAAAAATAACTTAATTTTAGGCTTATTTTGACAAAAATTAATGCTTTTGAAACGTGGCATCAGGGAGAACTCTATACAGTAGCATAGAAATTACCAGTGCAAAAACATAATTAAACTGGTTGCACAAATGGGCAATAGCTATGTGGGAAGTGGCTATTGGTAAATTTTCAGTTCTTTTATTCTTTCGTTCGTATGAGCCAAGCACTCTATGTCTGTCTAACCACACCAACGCAGGGCACTCTTTGGTTCTGTTTGCAAGCCTTTTGTCAGGCTGGGCCACCACAAGTTCTAAGTTTTCTTGTTTACAAGCTGGTGCCGTAAATCATAAAAATCTTACCGCTCAATGAAAATCACAAGGAATAATCCATTTCGTTTATATTTAATGTGTGAAATTTGGAAAATGTGAATTTAAAAAATTACCATTTGATCAATTTAAATTAAAATACATAAGATATTTATTGTTAAATTATAAATGATTCACAATTCTAAATCAATTAAAATTGATAAAAGCGCAACTTTGATCTATCAGCAACGTACTCAAATCAACATGAAAAACTGACACGCCCAGCAGCTTGACATGACTAATTTCTGGGTGACTGCTTGACTCGATGGCCGAGAGAGGTCTTTCGCAGCTTCTTGTTCTATTTAATTGTATTTATGTGTGTCCATGAGACTTTGTTTATTGTTTTGAATGGAACGAAATAAACAAATATGAATATGAATTAATAGAGAAAAATAGTTGGTGTGGGGGGGTCTAATGGAACGATATTAGAGTCAAAGCATAGACTCTTCATTATAGTAGACTGGAAACTGACAGTTTTGCCTTTTTTCTTCTTCACGGTTTATTTGCGCTGCGAGTATGTCTACTGCGTGACTTTTTTCTTCACGGTTCACAAGCGCTGCGAATATGTCCAAATGGTCCAATCAAATCAGACGAACACGCGTGATCGAAACCAAACTTCGCAACAAGAGCAAATGTTTTTTCTGCACTGCTCTTCTCTTCTCCTCCGCGCGTCTGTTTCTAGTGTACTAATTATGAGTCTATGGTCGAAGTGAGTGGTAATTAACTATACACTAAATAGCCACTCCCCTCTATTCCTGAGCTTGTATATTTTATTTAATGAAACCTGTATTCAGCATGTTTCAATAAGCGTTCAAATTTGATCGCTTAGTTTCGGCGATTTTTCAAAGTTTTCACTGAGTTATATTTTTGACAAACTAGTGCTCCCCCTCTAAATAAATGTTTCAAAAGATGCTTCAAATCATTCTTTAGTCCATTCCAGTGTGCCAAACATTTCCAATAATATTAAACTTATCGTTATTTTGTTTTTTGTTTGATTGATACCATAAATTGGTGTCACTACAAAATGGTGACACTCGGAGCGGACCGCCCCCCTCCCCCAGCGACGTCACTGTATATAAGTACCACAAACTTAAAAACTTTTACTAGGCTTACATGGCGACAAACTTTGTAGCTTGTTTTAAAAGCTGCTTACACACAACTGTTAAGTTTCAAAAGAGCCGAACTAAAGTTGAGAGGAGGCAAGACATCCGGTCGTCAAAACAAAAGCGTATTTGGTCTAAAATTATGCTGTTTAATGGTAGCTTTTAAAAGAGAGTGTGTTATTTTTGCCAAAGTACCAATTAGACAAATGGTTCCACGAGTTGTAGATTTTGCAACACTAACTAATTAATGAGAATTAAAAAGATAGAAGCCTATGCTAATACAAGGCTAAAATTGAGATTAGGACGAGAAAATTCAAGAGTTTATCAAACAATTATGAAAAGAGACTATACTCAACCTGAAAACTTATAAATACTAAAGCTGAAAGAAAATTTTATGTTATGCCAGATTTGTAGTAGTAAATGATTTTTTGTGATGTCATTTACGGTACTCATTTATTTTTCTCGTAATCGAGGTTTGAACTTCGAACTTAACTTTGTACTAGAAAGCCGTATCACAAAAATGACCTAAAGACAAATGCCCTCTTGAACAAAAATTTAAGTGCTAATGTAAAATTCAAAGGCGATTCCAACAAGACTATCAAGCAGTGGCGTACGCAGGATTTTTCAATGGGGGGGGTTTTCAAAAGTGACATCAAAAATTTGTTTCCGATCTATACTTTGGTGAATAAATAACTTAGCGTAATGTAACAAGATGGAATCAAAATCACACAGTGCATAATGCAAACAAAACTCTTCAAACAAAAAACAATTAAGCGTTAAGCATACATCTATAGTTAACATCATAAGGTTTGCAACTGAAAGATGAAGAAAAAATTGTTCAAAACAAAAGCTACGAAAACACATATGACTATAAACAGTGCAAAGCGTGGCAGGCACGTAGCCAGAAATTTGCAATTGAGGGGTTGTTTTGGGGGCGTGGGGGCGGAGCCCCCAGCCGCCGGAGGCACGGGGGTCTGGGGGCTCCGCCCCCTGCGCTTGAAAATTTTGCATTTTTTTTCAAAAATAACTTAATTTTAGGGGCTATATTGATAAAAAATAATGCTTTTAAAACGTGGCATAGAAATTGGTGGTGCAAACCTGATTAAACTGTTTGCATAAATGGGCTATGTGGAAGGTGGCTAATGGTAAAATTTTAGCTCTCTTGCTTACATGCTGGTAAATCATAAAATCCTATAGTTCAAGAAAACTCACACAGAGTAATCTATTTCGTTTATATTTTATAGAGAAAAATAAATGGAGGGGGCCTAACGGAAAATTTTTTGAGACAAGTGATTGGTAATTAACTAATACCAAGTAGCCTCCCCTATTCCAAAGTTTATAATATGCTCGCTGATGAAACCTACGTGTAGCATTTTTACTCTAGCGATCAAATTTGATTGCTTGTTTTTGGCCAGTTTTCAAAGTTTTCATTGATTTGTGGGTTTTATTTTTGACAAATTAGCCTCCCCCCCTAAATTTATGTTTCAAAAGATGTTTCGAGATTTGAGTGGATCAATAATTAACTAGTACTGAAACCCCATCTCCATATTTTTTGATGAAGCCAATGTTAAGCATTTTTAGCGGTTAAATTTGCTAATTTTGGCAATTTTTTGAAGTTGTTATTGATTTATAAGCCATATCTTTGACAAATTTACTCCCCCTAAGAAACTCTAAATGCTTTAAAAGTTGCTTTAAATCATGTTGGAGTCCGTGTCATTGCAAAAAAACAGGCTCAGAAGTGCTAAAAACGTGATATTTTTTTACTGTGCATTTTGGTCGACAGACCAATGGGGGGGTTTGAACCCCCAAAACCCCCCCCCTGCGTACGCTCTTGCTATCAAGTATACCTCGACTTGAATTGATCAAATTCGGAATTAAAAACTTTAAAAGTGAATGAAATTACTCTTTGAATTTTGTTAGCAATTTAGATTTTTGCTCAAGTTGGGCTTGGTCTAAGTTCGCTCGCTAAATACAACTAGTTTAGTAACTTTATTAATTTAGCGACTATTTTTTTGCCGGTAGTTTGGTAGATTCCCGTTAGGCTCGGAATACTCGGTCGTTAGACAATTTTCGGCTGGTATTAAAATTATATTGTGCTAAAATTGTAACATTCTGCAATACAGTTGATTGATTCATTGTTGAGTTTTGTTTGGCTGCTTGTCACCTTCGTATGAGTGGGGCAAAGTGTCAAGTAAATAGTGACATGCAGCAATGTCATTTACGCGGCCAAGTTGGTTTCAAAAAGTTTTTAACTCGAGTTATTCCATGTTCCAACCAAACTCATACTTTAACAGGGATGTTGAGTGGGGTGTGAGAGGGGGTAAGAGTACTCAAGCCCGGCGATTTTTGCAGGACCGCCCAGATTTAGGGGGCTCGAACGGTTTTAAATGCAGATCGCAACAAGTACCTAGATTCTAGAAGTGCTGAGGAGCGGGACCCCGCTGAAATTCATTGTCAATTGGAAGCGATGACGTTTTTTTGGTCTCCACCCTAAATTCGGGGGAAAATAGGTCCTAATTGAAAACGTAGCGATTCGGTTTTGAAGAAATTGCCCCCGTCTTCGTGGTGTGCCTCGGGTTCGGAATTTCCCTAAACGGCCCTGACTTTAAAGTTCGTCCAACATGCGCAACGGCGTAAGTCGATAACTTCTTGTTGGACTTTGATGATTTTGGAGAATTGTTTGAATGCGACTTAACATACAGTATACGACGTGCGTACAATTCAAGCTTATAGGATAAATATCAAGATATTTTATTATGTGTTTACATAGTAGGCTATAACCACGAGACGTATGTACCTTGTCCGGCAATTTGTAATTTCTTTGTTTGGTGATGGTTGTGGTAACTATTGTGTGTTTCATCGCGGTTGAGAAACAAGAAAGGCAAGTCCCCATAATCTCGCATTGTGTTCAACGCCAGACAATCGTATCAATTCTTCAAATACCCTATATACAAAGGAATTAGTTACCTCACAGGCTACCAAAAATCATAATAATATAATGGCTTGTTGTATCAGCGTTGAATACTATCGGAAAATAAGTACGTGCTTAACAATCGTTCTGACTGTCTTTCTACCAGTGTACTGTTGACCTTTAATGTATGATTTATTAAATTATTATTTTAATGATTTTCATACTTGTATACAGTAGTAAGAATTATGCAAGGACGTTGTAATTGGGATCAATTTCAGATAAAAATAAAAATTCATAAAATAAAGTTACAATGTAGAGAAAACATCAACAAGATTCTGACATAATTGTTGAAAAGGAAAAATCCTGCCTGAGCACTAACAAACAAGATATAACTTGTTTAAAAGAAGGATATGGCTTGAAGCAGCTTGCGACGTTTTCCTAGCAAGATGGGAGAGCTAGTGGAAGACTCTGAAGTGTGGCGGCTCCATCATAAGTTGCTGCTTTCGCAATTCTCTATGGAATAGCTGCGAGAAATTTAAACTGATCAATGAATAGAGCGTCGGCTGCTGAAAAGGTAGACCTGGATTGGAATACAGGTCGGATTAAACCAAAGATTACAAAATTTGGCGCTCACAATTTCTGGTTTGACGTTCAGCATTATGAGGAGCAGTATAAAGTCTCTACTATGTATGGCAGACAGATGGGCAGGTGGCTGCTTGACTCGAAGAACCAATGGTACCTTCGCTGTTTCGTGGCTATGGCAATTTGGTGAATAAAGATGCAATTACTATATTTCAAATTAAAGACCCCCTCCCCCCCAAAAAAACAAAAAAAAAAAAACGACGAGCAGCATTCTGTCTCAAGCAAGTCTTGTTTATAATGTTTTGTATCTTGGATTCTTGGTACCGTAACTATAGTGCCATTTGCAATTCACTTTTACTGATAGATTTTTTGCATTTGACAGAGGTACAGAAATATTTCTGCAATGCGAAGTTTTGTAATTAATTTAGAGAAAATTAACAGTAACCTACTCAAGCAATCTAGACCTAACTGTACATGTAAAACTGCAACAATCTGATCTCTTGTTACGGATACATGGTGAGGATGTGGATATAAGTGAAGACCAGAAACGATACTATTTATATCCTTTTTGTCTAGTTCAAATATGCTCATGTCAAAGCCGCCTACATTTGATCACGTGACAGCGCCAACCAGTCATCACACAATTTCAAATCAGGGCCTCTACCAGTCCCGCCACGATCGCTACAAAAGCGATGGAAGGGTTAGATCGAAAATTGGAAAAACTTCACATTTCCACAACCAGTCCGTTCTAAGCAACAGCTCCGCTATGAATTTTTATCCGCAATTTTTGCAACCGACACGCATGAGTGACATCATTGGGGCGGGAAGTAGCAACGGAAGTTCAAATCGAGCTCCGTCCACCAGAACAAGTATGAAATATTCTTCTTCACAGTCCACAGCAAAAACCGTTTCCTTTTATCGTAGTGGCGACGTATATATGCAGGTATGTGTTTCTGTTGTATCAAATTCTTAAACTTTGCTTTTTTTTACTAAAAAAACATAAAACTCAAGATTACATTGTAATGTAAATATCAGAGGTGGAGTCCTCGAGGACGTCTTTGGCCCTGAGGACACATTTTTAAGTCCTTGGCCTTGGCCTCGAAGCCTCCAAGTCCTCGAAAATGTCCTGCCTCGGCCGAGGACAGCACTGTTTTTTGATTTGTTAAAAATGGGCCAAGGTCATGACTTTTTTTCTTCGTCTGAAATTTCACGAAAAAATTGCGATTTTCTGCGCGAAGACCTTTCCTTTTTTTGGAGAACGCTTGCGCGTTGTGTCCTTGGTCCTTGGCTTAGCCATGAGCATTCCTGTCCTTGGCCTCGAGAGGGTCTGTTCTAGAGAAGTCGTTCCTTGGCCTTGGCCTCGAATTTTTTTTTGCGTCCTTGGCCTTGGTCTCGAGCCTTGTGTCCTCGACTCCACCTCTGGTAAATATGTAATGTTTCATTTTGGGTGAAGCGTACGAAAATTTTGCTTAAAACTTTAGCTATGGTGAACCTTAATTACATAGAAACTATTTTCTTTTTTTTTTCTGTTTTGAATTTGATTCTAACTATGGTTTTAATCTTAATCCGTAAAGTTGACCATAAGCGAAAGTTTTCACGAACTTCTTTTCACCTTTTACTCATATTAGCTTTTTCCTTGTAGCAAACTTCAAATTGGATCTATTTAGCTTTAATTTTATTTGGGGAAATTTTGAAAGTTTTTGATTAAACTTGAGTTTTGGTATTGTTCTGTTCATTACTGAGTAGGCTGATTATTTTGCATTTATAGGCTTTCAAAGTTGCAATTACAAAACGAAATTTTCGGACGTTCGATTCTTTATTGGAAGCCTTATCAGACAGAGTAAGTTAAAAAAAATATATAACTAGTTATTGTAGTTTTTGAGATATCACAGCAAAATGTCCAAATATGTTGCGTTTAAATGTGCTAATGGATAAGCGTCAACTGCTGCGATAGATTCTGGTTTATTCGAGTATAGGATCAAGTCAAGCCAAGTCAACGACTTTAAAATTTTATTCACGTTTTTCTTGTTTCACTCGCAGCGTTAGAAATGGGCAGGGCAAACTCCAGGACCTTCTCCAGACGCTTAATTCAGCCTGGGCTCAGCACAATTAAGTATATATAATTGCCATTTACAACTAGTGTAATAGTAAGTAAAACAATTCCTAGCGTTGCTGAACCCCCTGTTTGTCGTCGTATAGCAATGGCCCTGATGGACCGTCTGTCACCGTACTTCTCTGGCTGCAGCCCTGGTAGTAGCAACGAAAAATCTTGACCCTAAAACTCTTACTGATTTTTAGCCACTGCTTCCTTGCGAAGGCAACTAGGCAAAACTTGATAATACTTCCACGTCCTTCTCTGGCTGCGGCCCTGGTGATAGACACAAAAAGTCGTGAACCGAATACAGCTGCCGATCTTAGGCCGCTCCCTTCTTACGAGATAATTTGATAACGCTGGGTATTACTCTCACGTTTGTCTTCAGATACCTTTGCCATTTGGTGTCCGGACCATCAGCACTCCTCGAGGCACGCACGGTATCAGCCGACTTGAGGAGTTCGAAGACGGAAAATCTTACGTTTGCTCGGATAAGAAAACCGTGAAGCCGTTGGATTTAAACGCTGCAAAGCATCCTCGACCTCCATGGTTTATCAGGTTAGTGTTTTGCTTATATTCTCAATTGGTGGAAGTAATTGTTTTTTATGCTGCATGCTGAGCTGTTACACTGAATGATTGTACGTTCTGTCCAACGTTAAACGAAATCATCATTCATTTAGGTGGTTAAGTACTGATAAAGTTGCAACGGTAGTTCAGTATTGTCAAGACTACTTTTAACATGTCCTATTAAGGACGTTTCGGCTATTATCTCTGACCATTATTAATCTTATTTAGATAGAATACTTTTTAAATAGAAATTCTTATGCAAAAAAAGGCTTTTATTCTGTGTGAATAAGATTGATATTGGTTAGAGATATAAGCCGAAACGTCTTAAAAATAATAAAACATGTTAAAAATAATTTTGTTAAGAGCAATCTACTAAGAAAATTAATAATAAGCTATAGACAGCACACAGAGTCTTATAGGCACAATCAAACCATTGATTAACAGTCTAAAACATACTGTTTCACAATCGACATTCGCCTTTTATTTCTCGTCAGTATGGCTAGGACTACAGGTATGAACATGGGCGTAAAAAGGCAAGGAATCACAAATTAATACCAGATCATAACACAATTTCTCTTCCCCAAAAATATTAAGTTATCACAATGTTACAAGAGAATAACAGTTCAATTCAAAATAATTTCCAATAGCATGCATTAGACAGCTGTTTAGCCCAATCTCAGGGCTCATCAGTAAGGCTAGCAAGGCCAAAAGGACAAATATCACCAGTGATAAAAATATTCAAAACATGTATACCTACCAATTTATCTATCAATAATTAAATCTTTACCGATTACTTTTATGATACCGGTACATAAATCTTTACCCATTATTCAGTCATTTTTCGTCAAAATAAGTAAACCTTAACTGAAAAATCTTTACCCAATGAAACTAGAGCTATTAATTAAATCTTTACCGAATGAAACTATTGCTATTAATCAAATCTTTACCGCCTAAAGTACAAATCTTACTTTATGTATCGCAGAAGAACGATAGCCCAGCTAGCAAAATGACTAAATCTTAGCTGAAAAATCTTTACCCAAAGAAAATTAAATTTTAATTATAGCTCTAGGTAAAGATTTAATTAATAGCTCTAGTTTCATTGGGTAAAGATTTTTCAGTTAAGATTTAGTCATTTTGCTAGCTGGGCTATCGTTCTTCTGCGATACATAAAGTAAGATTTGTACTTTAGGCGGTAAAGATTTGATTAATAGCAATAGTTTCATTCGGTAAAGATTTAATTAATAGCTCTAGTTTCATTGGGTAAAGATTTTTCAGTTAAGGTTTACTTATTTTGACGAAAAATGACTGAATAATGGGTAAAGATTTATGTACCGGTATCATAAAAGTAATCGGTAAAGATTTAATTATTGATAGATAAATTGGTAGGCATACATGTTTTGAATATTTTTATCACTGGTGATATTTGTCCTTTTGGCCTTGCTAGCCTTACTGATGAGCCCTGAGATTGGGCTAAACAGCTGTCTAATGCATGCTATTGGAAATTATTTTGAATTGAACTGTTATTCTCTTGTAACATTGTGATAACTTAATATTTTTGGGGAAGAGAAATTGTGTTATGATCTGGTATTAATTTGTGATTCCTTGCCTTTTTACGCCCATGTTCATACCTGTAGTCCTAGCCATACTGACGAGAAATAAAAGGCGAATGTCGATTGTGAAACAGTATGTTTTAGACTGTTAATCAATGGTTTGATTGTGCCTATAAGACTCTGTGTGCTGTCTATAGCTTGATATTAAAAATAGTCTTGGGCTTCTTGGCTTTTTTTTTACAAGATCATTCAAATCCGTTCGCGAATGCACCAAGCTTGTGATACTTTTCATCGTTTGCAGCAAACCGAAGACTCGAACGAAAGCGGTGGCGCAGCTTGTTCGTCGTCCTGACGAGGATTCCTATAGGGTGCCTTTGAGGCTCACCCAAGTAAAAACTCCAAAGAAGATTGTCGTAGTACGAAATGGAGAACCTAACTTTAGGTACGGTACAGTATTAAGAGTTTGTTGATCAAGATAGGATTTAAAGGTAATGAGTCATAAAGTGCTGATTCAACCTATATATCAAGCATTTTAATAACTTTTGTCTTTATCAAAACTTTCGATAATTTTGAACTTTGTGATTGCATTGTAACTTTGTGATAGTCTATAATAGTTGAATCTGTTTCATCCAAATATTAAATTGTGTTGTTGTTGATTAGTTCATGGAAGTGTAACCACAGAGAAAGATTTGAGTTACAAAAAATGCATCCCTGGTGTGTCATTTCAAGCTGAAGACAAAGTGATAAATTTGGATGGAGATAACATAGAAGAGGTGGACAGGTTCTCTTGCCTCGGTGATGTACTCAGTACGGAAGGAGGAGTTCAGCAGCCTTTCTCATCAAGGATGAGATCGGCATGAAGAAAATTTACAGAAGTTTTGAAGGTTAAATGCGGAAAAAGCACATCATTGAAGGTTAGAGGCACTTTATACAAAAGCTATGTGAGAAGTGCTTCAGCTTATGGTGCTGAATGTTGGGCATTGAGAGTGGAAGATAAATGGAAGTTGAAGATTGCAGAAATGAGAATGCTGCGAATAATATGTGAAAAAACTTTGAAAGACAAAATAAACAATGAGAAGATTCGTTAGATGATGGGTGTAGATAGATTGGAAGAGTTTCTGAAAGACCAAAAGATGCATTGGTTGGGGCATGTGGAGAGAATGAATGTAGAAACAGGTCCAGTAAATAAGACTTGATGGGGAAAAAAAGGAAACCCGAAAAAGAGATTGAAAGAGTGCTGGAATGAGACGTGATTGCCAGAGGCATACAAAGGTTGGATGCACAAGATCGTGAAAGATTGCAACTAGGCTGCAAAAACTGTATTACCTCTGCCTGCGGGGAACATCTGCTGGGCTCCACGAATAGAAAGAAGCACATTCCTGGAGCAAAATGATGATGATGTTGATCAATTTGTGAAAACGAATAATGAAAAAAGATATCATTAAGAGGTTTTGGGAAACTTCCTGCCCATCACTAGTACAGTCCGAATCGAAAAACATAAGTTTATTAATCCCGATAATGGACTAAGAGTATTCAAAACAATAGGATTAATTTAAGTTTTATATAAAATTGTAACTGTTTATGCCCAAACTTCAAGTAGATCTGTGATAAATATTGCAGAAAAATGGATTAAACATTTTTGGTTGTTTCAATGCTTAGAATGTTGCTGGAAAAATTTATTTATTTATTGGTATTTCAGACACATCCTCCTCATGAGCAGACGAACTCCGCAGAGTTTTGAAAACATCCTGGATGACATTGGAGAAATTTTTCGAATTCGAGTTCACAAATTGTATACATCAGATGGACGAAAGGTAGCACAATATTTTTTTTGTAAATTGTTTCTTTGATTTTTATTTTTGTAGTGGTGTCGTGGGTTTTGGCTTAAAAACACCAAATGGTAGTACTTGCGAATATTCACAAAATTTCACTTCTGAGTTGTGACGCAATAGAAAACGGAACATGATAGTTGTTCCATGCATATAAAGAATTATGTTTTTTATTTTGTGACCATATGTATATTTGGCTTGAAATGCTATGCAGCTTTCTGAAGTAAGGAGAATGTTTTAAATCTATAGATGTTCTTTGCTCCATTAAGTTTTTATTGTTTAGGGTATTTTAACTGACCTTATTTCGTAAGATTGTACACGCTGCGCAAAAGCTAAAACTTTTTTTTGTTTTCCAAGTTGGCATAGCAAGCTTTTATTGTCGAGCTGCATCAATTTCAAGTCAATCTTCAAGCTATTTATATGAGTGAGCCGGAATGAAGTCGGACTTGAGTCATACTTCAGCTAAATTTAACGTGGCAATATTAAATTTAGACGAAATCTTGTCAAACTCGTGTTCAGAATTGGCAAAAAAATGATTTGATAGTTAAAAAAATTTTGATTTGTAAGAAGCACTACAAAAAAATAAAAACTGCTGTGCTTGCAATAATCTACTTGCTATCACTGTCTGAATAATGACCAACCGATTGGTCAAAACACCCTTTAGCTTGCCTTTGCAGCACTAATAGGTTTAGAGTCAATTTGACACATCATATTTTTCGCAAAATTTACATATTTGCATTAAACCTAGGTTGAAAGTCTACAGTCTCTCTTTCTTGGTCCTACTGTGTTTGTTGCTGCTGGTAGAGAAGCGTTTCAACCGATGGAATATCGAATCAAACGCGTAGCCATTCACGATGACAAAAAAGGTTATAACTGCATCAGGATTTTTCTAATTTTTGTCGAAAATAATTTCATTTTTCGATAATTTCCATAAACGGGTTTTCAAAGTTTTTGTGCAGTGTCATAGCTTAAAACTTTGACACCTAAATTTTATAATTTTTTCTGGTTGACTTTGGCTAAATTTAAATTGTTATATACCTTCTAACTTCAAAATTTCAGGATAATACTTGGGAAAATTGACTTATAATTGGGTTATTGCAAAATATGCTCATTTGGAGTGATAGGATAAAATCTTGGAGAAAAGCTAATGCTTTTCCTTTTGCTTAAGAGTTTCATTGGCAGTTGGATACACGTTGTTTCTACGTCTGCTGCTTTAACAATGTTGATTGTTGAAAAGAGTTATGTTACATTTTGAAATACTACTAATATCATTTCCTTTTGTTTTGACAGATCATATTTCTGACCACAAAGCTGAACTGAATAAAGAAAGAACCCCTAAAGAATTGAAGAAAACGAGTATGTCGCTATGAAATAGAGTAAATATAAAGTAGTGGCTAAAGACAAATTGTAACTTTGTGATTGCTTTTCGCATTTGAGTTTAATTGATTACTTCAAATAAAATTTTTAATGAAGATAAAACAACTACAACAAGCGATATTTAAAGCTGCAAAATCTTGAAAACATTTTGGTTGAGATCTGACAACATTTCAAAAACTGCTATTTTAACGTCAAAAATCTGTAAAAATCAGTAACTAAGGCAACATTGTTTCTTGATAATACGATTATTGCTATGATTGTCATTTTATTGCAGAAGGAAGATGGCAGGTTTCCATAGTAACGAGTGAGCTTCCTGCCGCTGCCACAGATTCTCACGTGACCATTACCGTGTATGGAGTGAAGGGTAACACCGGGCCCATTTTACTGAATGGGGATAATAAAGCTACGTTCAAAAGCGGAAACGATGATCAGTTTGCGGTAAGCGTGTCACTGACATTGTTTAGTTGTTATTTTTGAACATTTCGGTCTTCTCGATCGCTTGGTTGTTTTGCAAACCTGTTTGCCTTTGAAGAGCAAGGTTGTGAGGCCTTGGGTTCGATTCTAAAACTGGACTGGTTAAATTGGACGTAGTGTTGCTTGCTATGGGGTGGCCAGCGCTGCGATATTTCTTCATTCGAAGCTGTGTAGCCTATAGGCGCAATGACGTGAAGATTGTCCCCTCCAACTCGTTACATATTTTAGGGTATAAAACAGCAAGTTAAAAAAAATTGAGTTTTTTGAATTGACGAAAGATAAAAATTATTGTTTCAGTCTCAGTAAGCTGTTTTTCTAAATGCATCAACAACTTCCTACGAGAAACGATTTTTTTTTTGCGTCACGAGCTGTTTTTTTATGAACTTTTGGGTGAAAATACCCACAAAAATATCAAAGTCTGAAAAGATTTGCTTTTGACTTAGTTAAAGAAAATCAGTTTATGAGATTTACATGAGGCTTGCAGTAAAATACTAGAGTATTTTGATGCAACGGTCTTCCATCACCTCCATCATTTTTCTTCGGCGCTTGGGTCTTCCATCACCTCCATCATTTCGCTCGGGCGCTTGGGACTTCGCCCAAGCGAAATGATGGAGGTGATGGAAGACCGTGAGGTGTGGCAGCTAAATCTCGAGCTACTGCCCCCGCAACCCTCTTTTCCGAGCTACTACACGGAAAAGCGGGCAATGAAGAAAGAAGAAGAAGAAGGATTTTCTGCTATAGTAAGCTAATTTCATTGAAGTTCTTATTTCCACTATTATAACCAACAACCACAAAAGCAAAAAGTATATTTATACAGCATATATTTATGTTCAGAACTTACATAGCAGATTTGGAACTTAAACTTTTTTTACTACTGTGAAGTAGCGCTTCCTCACATATCTGCTTTCCTCTTGGCTAGTGTTTTATCAGCATCTGAATTCATGCATAGCCTATCCTGGCAGCCCACCCAAATCTTCAAAACACACACGAGGGCAATTTCTGCACTTGCCATCGTACCCTCTTCTTAGATTACTCTGATCTTACTCTGACAACAAGGTCACCAGAAAGAGGATTCTCGACCAGTATCACACTGGCACTCCACTTAGCTCAACCGCATTGGGGTAGCATCATTAAGTATGGACATCATATATGACATCACAGTAGCAATTGTGAAACTGAAAACATAAATCGTTTCTCTTTAGATAAACGTCGGATCTATCGGAGAGATTCGTAAAGTGCGAGTCGCTCACGACAACTCCGGTGCTTTTCCTGGTTGGTTATGCGAATCCGTTACCCTGACCGACGCCACAACGGGAGAAATTCTCAATTTTCCTTGTAACAGGTGAACCATGACGTAGGAATGTAGATTTGAATGCGTTTGTAGCATGCACATTTTTTTTGCTTGTTTCTTTTATTTGTCGCAACCATCGATACACACAAATTAACAGCTAAAAGAATAATCAATGTGCAATGGAGATGACAGGGTGGCTGCGAAGGGACCCCTAGGTTTTCGAGTCGGCAGCCACCCTATCCGTCACGTTAATGACATATAAGTTATTTAAGTCACTGAATGTGCAGATTTTACAAGGTCCAGCTGTATCTTTTTCTAGGTTTCTTTAGAAGACCTGTTCTACTTTTGTGAACGTTTTTTGATGGTTTTCATACTATACCAGGGTTTCTCTAATAAAACAACCCCTTTGAGGCCACGAGCAAAGACGGCCACTAGGTATCATTGCTCACCCCACACTTCCAGTAGAGCTGGAAATTCGAACAAAAAGCACTAATCTTTTTTTTGTCTTTGCCCTGAAATTTGCTCGGATTTTGGCTCAAAAGCAATTAAGGCCTTTAACTTTTGAGCAAGGATTGACAAGTGTTAGGGGTCTTTTGAAGGGAGCTGCGAGTCAAGAAAGCTTAAAACCCTTGTACTATATACTGCAAAATTGAAAATACAATACCAACTTTTCAATTTTGATTTGTCGGAAATAAAATCAATTGATTTTAACCTGCGATTTGCTTTTCGGTTTTTGACTTGCAAACCGGTTTCAGGAAACTGATTGCCCCCAAAATTTGCATCAATGTTGTTTCATACGTTCCCGATATAAGTTCTGAATTTCAAGTCTTTGATTTTAGCCGCTTTGAAGTTATAGCAATTTTACTCCCTGGCTGCAGAAAAACCGCTTGTTTTGCCCCCCCCATCAAAAAACAAAAACAAAAAACAAGGGGACTTCCGACGCGAAGTGTTGCGAAAGTCCCCATTATCTCACGTGGTTTTAAAGCACCATCAAGACAGGTTTTGTTTCTCTGATAACATTCCACTGGAAATTACCTGATTACTTTATCTTCCACTTCCACGCTCTCCGCACATACTGCACCATCTTGCTCGATGTGTAACAACTCTATTGCAACAAGTAGTAGATTATTGAAATTTATTTAGTTGATTAAAATTGAACAAAAGCCAAAGAATTACATTTTAGTTTTGTATAGGTGGTTATCAAGAGATGAAGATGATGGCGAAATTTGCCGAGAAATTCCAGCTTCTGTTGGCGATAAACCAGTGTTGCCAGGTGAATTGTTATAAATCCTAGATGTTAGGATAAAGTCCTTATATAATTCATATATAATTGTGCCGGCTTCGTCCCTAAAATAGTGGAGTTTTGCATTTTGGCCATCTTGGGTAACAAACTAGCAAAAATAATATCGACATATTTAAAGTTTACTCTGTAATAAAAAAAGGTAATAGGTGATCAAGCAAGCGGCCTGGAAAAGATGTGAAGTGCCCATCACGTTATAATTTGAGACTTGTCCAAAAAGATCACAGTCTGCAGAATTTTTGCAATTTGAAAATTAAAACGGGGCCAATTTTTTTTGACACCATACCTATCTTTACAAGTTTGTATAGCGTCGTAATCAAAAGCTCTACAAAAATTCCTTCTAGGTTTGATCAATACATTTTATTATTTGATATTCTGATTGTTTTTTGCAGTAACAATCTATGACGTCAGCGTTTCCACCGGAAATTTATGGAATGCAGGAACCACTGCAAGCATTTATCTAACTTTGTTTGGGGAGCTGGGAGACAGTGGGCCAAGACTGTTGCAACATGGAGGAAACCCCGACATGCAAATGAAAGGAGGGGTAATATAATGCTTTTACTATTATTTTTTCAAAGAATACGAGTAGTTGATTGTTTATATATTGTTTCCCAAGCTGTAGTTTGTGGTAGAAAGCTTAGTTTGAGTCTTTCCTAGAAATGCGAATATGACACTCTATGCTCGCATGCAATTTTGGCTGAAATTTCCTTGCAATTAAATTGTACTTACATTTTATTCACAAAGCTGCCTTGGTCAGACGACAGCGAATGGACCTTTTGGTCTACGAGTCAAGCTTCCACCTGTCTACTACACACGGTAGAGGCTTCACACTGTCCCTTTAATTGCTAAGCGTCAAGCAAGAACGCTGTAAATACCAATTTTTATAATCTTTGGTTTGACCTGACTGAGAATCGAACCCGAGTTTACCGTTTCAGTGGCAGACGCTCTATCCACTCAACCCCCGATCGGTTAAAGTTTGAATTGGGCAGATGAAATTACGAGTTTTGCAAACCTTTTAAAAATTTAACGAGTCAAATTATTTTGGAAGTGAGATAGGCAGAATATTATGTTTGCAAATCCAAAAAACAAAAAGATTTCGGCATTGAAGATTGGAAGCCGAATTAAGCATTCCGTGTTAATTGTCATTCAAAAAAGACATTTAGAATAAAAATCATTGCCCTAAATCATATCTCTCCTTAAAAACTTTCATCTTACGCATAATATAGGGCCATATAGTATATTTTCTTTCATAGACTCACTATTACAAGCTAGAAGCAGTGAGTTTGGGTGTCCTCCACAGAGTTGTAATCGGCCATGATGAGCAGAAGCCGGGAGAGGGATGGTTTTTGGACAGGATTGTCGTTCAGGTGCTTACTGCTTTATTGCTTATATGCTTACGTATGTAATTTATGTTGATTTGGTAGCTTTGCGTCACGCACAGCTTTGTTGGTCTGATTGATGAAGTTGAACGAAAGAGATTTTTTTAAACTTAAATTCCCTTTTGTGTTGTCATTCTTGTTATTTGGCTTTTTAAACTGGTTTAATAAATCAATATATAACTGTTCAACTAAACTTGAAGGATCACTCCCGTTTCGTGGTTAATTTAACAGGCAAAAACATTTACTTCAAAAGATTGAACGCTTAATTCTGAATCGAAACAGACTAGCAAACAAACGCCGATCTGGCTTTGAATGAAAATTATTAAGCTTCGATCAAATGTAATAGAAATTTAAATAATGACTTAGACTTATTTTATATTCAGTTATAGGAATGCGGCTGTTACATGTATCCTTCCTAAAAAATATTAAAAATTTTTTCGACAGGAAGAACGAATTGGAGTAGAGGACTGGGTGTTCGTATGCGAAAAGTGGCTGGACACTGGAGAAGAAGATGGGAAAACAATTCGGGAATTGTACGCCGAAACAGACCTCAAGTCTCATTCTCGTGAGTAATTCAGAACACAGCTTGGTTAGTTGAAATCTTGCATTAAGAAAGAACGTCACAAGGCCACCTTGGCAAGCATGCATTTGCTGCTTTATTCGATTTAATTTTTATGCAAGGAATAATACGAGACCAAAATTATTCTAACCCTTTACATTTGGTATCGAAGTGACATGGCCCTGTTTTTGTATACTATGTCTCCACCCCATTATCTGTTTCACTCACTAGAGTAAATCAGTAATGATCTCCTCTTGTTGCTTGGAATACTTGGATTGTGACAATACGCCTCGTCCTGATTCTGTAACCTTTTTTGAACATCACCCCCTCTCTTTTTGGAAATTCTTGCCTTCGCCACTGCTTTTTCTAAATTTCAGAGCTTGAATTTAGAAACAAAAAGCTATACCGTTTTCGAGACCTAGAGACTGCAATTTCATATACAATAGTTCAACGTATAAATGGATAATCACTATCATTCACTGCCCATTATACTGTAGTTACTGTAGTTGCACTAGCAGCTGAAATGGTGGTATTTTTACAATTTTACCAAAGTATTTTTAGATTTTTCTGGTGGTTTTAGGCAGCTTCGACTCTGATTATTTTGCACGCGCTAGTAGTGTATACAATAAAAGTTTGCGATGTAGACTCTTGTACTTAATCAGTGATTAAATTTTGAAGTAAATAACAATTTGGTTTAACGTTTAGATTGGAAGCATCGGAATGAAGCTGATAAGGCGAAAATCGATCACATGGTAAGGAAATTGTAAAAGATTCCAATCAATTAAACTACACTCATCATACCATATTTGTTCTTTCTTATATTAATTGGGGCATTTCTTTCTACTGTCAGTGCTGTCACTTTTGTCACTGTTACATTAATTTTGCTGTCATATAGTGTGGTATGGCTTATTGTTTGAATTTGCACTGCACAACAGTGCGTATATCCACTTGTATCAAATGAGGTTGACCAGTTGGTTCCAAGTCTTTCGGATTATTTTTGACTTCTTTCTAGTTAATTAACTGTTTTTCAAAGTAAATAGTTGGTTCGTACTTATGAACCTGGCACTCCGCGTCTGTCTAACCACACTAACGCTGTAAGCATTACGAGAAAAATTGCTGTAATGACTTACGCTAAGAGCAACTTACCTGTACATTAAATTTAAACTATTGCTGCTTCAGTGGGAACTTGAGAAATGGAAGTTTCAGAAGGGAACACAGGTTGTTTTCATCAGCCAATCTACAGAGAAAGCTCTGAGAGTTCGATCGGACGCTGCAATTGATGGGTTAGGAGATCCATCGCTGCCTACAAGTAAGCCAGAATCCTATATTTGATTTTACACTTAATTTAATTTGAATAAATTGAAAAATGGTGTCATAGTGATACCGTATTTGGTGATAAAAGTCAGGATTAAAATTCGGGTTACATCACATTAACATCACATGTTTAAAAATGGTACATAAATTTGTTGAAAAAAGTTATTTTGATCTTTTGTTATAATTTATTTCCTTCGGGTTGTGGTTAATAATTCTAATTATACTTATAAATAAATTAGTTTTAATTTAACCAACATTTAGATATGTCGCTTGTATCAAAACAAAGCTACAAAGAGTAGTTTGCTTTCTCTGGAAGGAATGTTAAGTAAGACGTGGATACCAAATGTATACCTTTTCACTGGTGTGGCATGGCTTCGAATCCCATTCGTGATTTCGTTGTTAACTTTGCTGACAAACGGAGTAGCAATTCAATTTGCGACGTAAATTAAATAGATGTTTGCATGTTCTTAAACTACTTTGGATCCTAAACTTCGCGTATTGCAGGTACCTTTGAAGTTTTGCGTCGCCGTAACAATATCCGCGTATTTTCAAACATCGGCCAGCCTTCCTTTCATATTGCGTTGGATCAGAACAGAACACTGGGACATGTAAGTAAAGAGACGATGTATTTGTACTACCCGGGTTTTCAGCGTGTAATTACACAATGCTTTTTTAACTTACCGCATGCAAGTCATAATCGAGAAATGAAATATATGGTACGACTATTATCTTAAGGTGAATTTACACAGTATCCGTTTTTCGTACGTTTTCGTCCGTTTTTTTACGTTTTTGCTTCTCCTTGACAAAGTATGCGCTTTTTCTTCCGCATTTCTATGTGTCCATATCCGCACTAACCAGACAGTCACATACTGGACAAAAGTTTTCCGAAAAAAATTTTTTGTAAAGGGGTACAGCTCTTTCGAAATATCGCTCTTATCGTTCATACACAAAATTTTTGAACAAAATTTTTATCTATATACAACAGTCTACTTAGTGCGTATATGGACTTATAAAAATGCGGATGAAAAAGCGCATACTTTTTCAAGGAGAAGCAAAAACGTAAAAAAACGGACGAAAACGTACGAAAAACGGATACTGTGTAAATTCACCTCTACTTTTAAGAATATAGACTAGGCGCACAGGCGAATAACAAACGATATTGAAACTATAAAAACTGATACGAAAACCAATTTATCGTCAATTTGCATTTTGTGACTTGCATTAACCCTCGCCTGAGCCTTCTTGTGATTATCTAGTTTCTAATGCTACTGCATTTCAACTAGCATTCAACTTACATAAGTCATTATATACTTTTGAGTCATAATGTGCTTTTCACAGGGCAAAGGCGGATCGTTTTGCGAATTTTACGTCAAAGTCCAACCCGATCGATCAGTGTTGCTGGAATCGTGCAGGTATCCCGGCCAACATGTCACTGTGGACCCGAACGGAAAAGCTGCTGACACTAGAGGTCACCCTAACGCTCCTGGAAAAACTTTCTATGTTTATGTGAAGGTATTTTGCATTTTTTTTGTGTTTAACATTGTTGTTCCCATCATATTGCAAGTCTGAATATCATTTTCTTACAACTATTTCAGAGAAATGCGCATACGAATCTGTTGAAGGTAAAAAAAATGATAGTAAAAATATAGCTAATCTTCTACGCCAGAGAGTTTGTTGTGGTTCTTATTTGCGTATAGCGAGCTGATTTTGATGAATTGCTATTGTACTGGTACCACTATATGGACTTATTTTGTCAATTCTTATTGCTTTTTGATCTTCCACCATATTAGCTATTATATAGTATATACAAACAAACAAGATTTACTTGATTTTAGGGTTGTTTTCGCAACAATTCCGTCATTTTGCTGAACTCCAGTCCAACTCAAGTGATGGCAATTACGTCATCCGGTGACGTCATCGGAACTGGTCGTCGATCAGAATATGACATCTCTGACGTAAGCGTACCGACATCAAATCGGGAAAAACAGTTTGCCCTCTTCCGTGTTGTCAAAGTGGCCGAAGGTGTCAGGATGTTCCAATGCGAAAAAGATCATAAAAGATTTCTTCGGATCAAAGATGGTCGCTGCGATGGTTGGGTAAGCTTCCAATGCTTTTTTGTTGTTGAAGAAGAGTAAGTTGTTTTTTTTTTTCAATGAAAAATGATTCTTGCGGAATTTTTAAATATTTAGGCTGTTTTTTTTTCATTTTTAAGAGTTCATTGCTCTATGCTGGTTTCCCTTATGGTGATTTTGGTATTGCGATAAAAATTTACTGTGCAAAGTGTCTTGCTTTGGAGTAAGCCGAATTGTAAAAACTTATTATGGTATAAAAAGCGGGTCCACGACAACTGACCGCGAACCAACTGACTGCCAACTAACTCTAACCCTGATGTTGACGGTCAGTTGGTTAGCGGTCAGTTTGTTGCAGCGGTCAGTTGACTTGGTCTGTAAAAACTAAAATTTAAACCTTTGCCATTCGGTTCCCATTAATATGCTATGAAAAAATGTTTGTGAACCTTTTTGTCGATTTTCCCGTAATTTTTGGTTTCTAGGGCAACGGGGACGTATATTGTCATTTCAAAGTGCACAAGCACCGTGTGGGTTGTTCCGTCTCTTTGGAATCGATGAAACAGAGAGGGGTGTTCATTGGTCTCGACACCCATGGTAAAGCGCGCCCTACAGTGGACACTGGAGACGCCAACAATCAGCTTTTCCCCGAAATAGTTTCATGTAAGGTTTTAGCTAGTACTTGTCTACAAACTGAACTTGAACTGCTTGTTTGATCAAGCATAAAAAAGAGAATGGGAGCTAAGGGTAACGGTTTGAATATTTTTCAAAATGTTGGTAAACTACTACAGTACCTAAAAGAATGTTTATTCATATAGTCTTGGCTATTATTTTCTTGATACAGTACCTAGCTAGCACCAAATTTTCTAGCGTACAAGATTATAAGCTTACAAGTATTTAATGTTGTGTTGGACATTTTTTGCTTCGTTTGTTTGCCCGCATTCTTTTTTATAGTAGATCGAGACTAAAACTGTGAATTTGCTTTACATTTTTTGTGATTTTTTGTTTTACGAGTAGTCAAATTTTAATTTCGATATACTTCAGTTTTTGCTGTTGTGCTTTTTAGATGGTGAAAGACGAAAGGAAAGGGCGGAAGAATGGAAAAGTTTGGAGCCATCATTTGCCTTGCCGACTTACGATGACAGAGCACACTCAGACACTTATCGCATCCAGTCAGGTTCAAAGTCAAAACTTTCAAGCAACACTGTGATCACGTTAAAAGAACGAGAACCAACGCTAACAGGGCCAGCTGGTTAGTACTATGGCGGTGCACCTCAAGGTATCGTTTTTGGACCTTTTTAATGTTGATTTTTGAATTGCAATACATTGTTTACAGACGGAGATTTTAGAATTTATGTCACCACTGGAAATTCCGGGACAACAGAATCAATTGCGCTGTACGTTTATGGAGATAAAGGATCATCTGGCCCTATTGTTTTAGGTGAGTCAAACTATTAGAAATTAAAACGGAGAAGCTCTCAGAAATAAAAAATATTAGCAGAAGGTTTTGAAAATATTTTACCTGACGGTTAATGAGCCTATGCGGTCTCTGTGCGAGCAAATTCTTATAACCAAATCTTTTTCAACGATAAATTTTGCATTCAGCTTTTCAGAGTTAAAATAAACTTAAGAGTTGTTTTAACTTAAAACGTTGTATAATAATATTGTGTAGGAAAAGGAATGGATGCTGGAGTATTTCAGTGCGGACAAACGGATGAATTTCAAGCCAATCTTGCCACTGTTGGAGAGATTAGAAAAATACGTGTTGGAGTCGAGGAAGTGACGTCAGACTCAGAATGGAGATTAAAACAAGTCAGAAAAATGAACTTGCTCGATCAAAATTAGCTTACAAAAACATTTTTCGATAAATTATGTTGTAGTTTTCGAAGAAGTTTTGCTTCAATCGCTAATTACTAACCAGTTTTGCTACTACTGTTTACCAGTGGTGCCTGCTGTGAAGCTCGACAAAATTATCTTTTGCAAATTCATATTTATACAAAAAAATTTACATATTCAGAAACACACAAATTTCATGAAAAATTCTGAAATCATAAGTATTAAAAAAATTTAAAAGATATTTCAACTCCCAAATTTTTTCAAACTTCTACTTATTTAGGTCAAGATGAAAGACATGAATAGCAGTCAGATTCATCGTTTCAAGTTTAACAGGTGGTTGTCCAGAACGAAAGAAGATGGTGCCACGTTGAGAGAGCTACCTTCCATATCACCGGAAGGAAAACCAGTGTTGCCAAGTATGGTTTTCTAGAATGCTTTTACGACTTCTTTACAGGCCTATTAACAGTTATCTTTAAACTAAATTTTCAAAAGTGAAATTTTGGAGAGAATATTTAGAAATGCAAAATTGCTTCTAACTTTACCCTGCAAGGTCTATGCCAATATACTCCAAAATGTCCTTCTTTAACTGTACATGATGTTTATTTCTACAGTTTTGAGATATCATGTGTTCGTCAGAACCAGTGCAGAGTCAACTAGGTTAAAGACAAATTCAAACAACCCAGCCCTGACACGACTTGAAATATATCTATGCATTCACGGAGAATACGGAGACACTGGAAGACGATTCTTACTTCGAAAACCAACGGAGTTTCCTGATGAGACCTACGAGAACAAACCACTTTTCGCTCCAGGACAGGTAACTTTGTGAGAATGTACTAGTGCCTCGTAGTTCCACAAGGGAAGAGTTAGGAAGCCCTCCATGCAGAAGCTTTAAAAATCAGTTCTAGGACTGTATAGCACTATAGCAGTTGTAACTTGTTATTGTTGTTGTGCATATTTACCCTTCTGTCACCGGACATCGTCAGACGCTAACTAGCTGTTTGAGGAATTTGCACCTGCTTAAGAGTTTTCAGTGATCCAATGTTCTTATGGATTTCTTCGAATTCTTGTCTACCAAATTTGCTGCTTGTTCGAAGCCGCCAAGCAGAGATAATCATCGTAAAGCGTCTTTTTCAAGGACTAAACAACATGACCAGTGTACGGGTTGTTTGATAATGAATAGACACTGTTGAATGGGTGTGAAAATGGTGAGTAAAGTGTCTTCAAATAAATTCCCAAACTTCTGCAGGTTCTGGGTTTTCCAGCACTGGGGCTATCATTCTACTTGTAAACATTAAAATGCATTCAACTAATTAAGTTTCTATTTCTAATTGCAGTTCTATATTTGCGTGTAATTTAAAACTTCTGTGAAATCTAAAATTTCTGTTTTTCAGACCGACAAATTCCAAATTGAGGC
Organism: Trididemnum nubilum; assembly: GCA_963965965.1. NCBI lineage: Eukaryota > Metazoa > Chordata > Ascidiacea > Aplousobranchia > Didemnidae > Trididemnum > Trididemnum nubilum. The sequence continues at coordinate 44,118,703 of OZ014470.1, forward strand.
CGTCAGTTTAGGTGAACTGACAAAATGTGTTGTGTCCTGCCCCTCCAACTCTAATTCCCCACAAACTCCGTCTCCGTCTTGGCTTTGTGAAGAAATCATTATTCGCGAATCAGAGGGAGCCACCTTTGAGTACTCATTCAGATGCAAAAAGTAGGTTTACATGTTGCGTTCATTTTTTGAGGGTCAGAGGTTATGCAGTTGGGGGAAGACATCGATATCTTTAGCTTTACAGGTAGCTTTGGTAGTTCTTTATGGTTGAATTTAAAATAGAAAAAGATTGGTCGGAAAGCGTCGAAGACGTTTCTTTTGTAAGGTGAAAAAAACAATTGCAGTATGAGCGTTTAATAATTAGAAAGAGCGAGCTTTAATCAAAACTTAATACGAACTTCATACAGAAAATTGATCAAATATATCAGTTTGTAGTCGACATTAGACTTTCAAAAAGTGCTCAATAACAAAGAGTTAGAGCGAACATATTTTAAATTTTGAGAACTTCATCGAACGGGAGGGTTGGTCGAGCGGTGACGCGTTGGTCTCTGGAGCGGAGGTCTGAGGTTCAAATTTCGGGCCAGTCAAATTGGACACAGTGTTGCCAACGGCTTGCCATTTACCGGTGCAACATTTCCTTGAAAAAAGCTGTGTTGCGCGAGCGCAATGACGCGTAGGAGGTCCCCACAAACTCGTTACAAGCTTGGTCAGAATACAGCGATTATAATGAAAGATTTGATTTGTAAACCTTATTGCTATAATCTGATGCTTATTTAATTTTAATTCAGTGTAGATCAAGTGCGATGTATCTTGCATTTTCAGCTGGTTGTTGTTTAGAAGTGGTTTGAGCAATTTTTTTTATGTCTACTCATACGGCTTATATTGGTCCAAGTTTTCCATTAGTTATTTTAGTGGTTTTATAAACCCTATGGTATTTCAGCAAATGGCTGGGGACAAGAAAAGTGGGAGCAAAACCACAAGTAAAAATGGAGCTGGCTGAAAAACGTGAAATTAAGAAAACTACGAGCGATGATAACGTATTTGAAGGTACTGTTCAAAATTATTATACATTATTGTGCATGATATTAGCACTGCATTGCTTTGCTAAATCGTTACCGAAAGTTTGATAATACTGTACATTGTACGTGCACCCATAGTCATCAACTCTACAGTAACTTTCTGTAAACGTTCATTAAACGTTAAACTCTAAACGTTAAGCTCAATATCACAATTGTTTTGCAAAAAGATTCTTTTCAACACTAAATGATTGGTCATTGAATCTTTTTTTTTTTGGTCAGTTGGGACATTTTTTGTTGCAGAAGGAGATTGGAAAGTTTCAGTGTCGACAGGAATTTATGAGAACTGTGGTACGTCATCAAACGTCATGTTTTACGCATGCGGAAATGGTGGAACGTCATCAGGCCCAATCTTCCTCGGAAGTGGGACCAAAGGCCTTTTTGCTGCAGGAACGACCGAGCAATTCAAAGTAAAATACAATTTTGAAAGTTGTTAGTGTGAAGACAAAAGATGTATTGCATAAATGCTGAAGTTTTTTTGCAAAGGTTATTTGATCTAAATGCTTGTTCAAAACAAGTTTTTAGTTTCAAAGCGTAATACTGTACCAGCAAAACTTTTCAAAATTTTATCTCCCTGTACTCGTTAGATGATAATCGTTGTATTTTTGTTTGCATTGGATCTTTTTCATCCTCATCGAGATCACATGATGATATGGATCTTGACCTATATTTCAGATCAACTTGACTGATATAAAGGAGCTTGAAAAGATCCGTTTGACCCATGACAACTCCGGAAGCGATCCGTCTTGGTTTGTAGATCGGATAAAAATGCAGTCCTTGAGTAATGACGTCACTCACAGTCTGGACGTGAAAAAGTGGCTCTCAGCCAATGAGGATCCGTATCAGTTGTCCATTGAGATTCCCATTCCCAAACCAGGACTTGAACTGCCAGCAGGTAGATAGTTTAATCCATAGGTGGGCACGAATCCGTTAGTCGTTAATCCGTTAATGACGAAGCTAACTTTTTCATTTACTCGTTAATTCGTTAAAACGTTTTTTCATGTTAACGGACTAAATTAACTTCCTTTAAGTTCTATTAACTTCCGTTAAGGTTTGTATCGTTAATATCTTGCACCATTCATTCATCGTACCAGTACAAATTAGTTTGCACTGGTAACACTTGTTGCGCATTAGCACGAGTTTTGTAGAAGAAAGCGAAGTACGGATCTCTTTTTTGTGGCAAATAATAAGCTGCAGCCTCATAGGTCTATTAATTATCGCTGTTCGGAGTTTCCAAAGATTTTCCGATCGCAGCTTCTTTAGTGCATTTGAACTTATTTTTATCTTGAAGTTAGATTGGACTGTAAAATGTAACTTCCAAAACACAAAAAGACCACCATAGCAATAAATATTTTCTTATAATCAGCTCAACAGCGTCAATACGTGTTCTAGAAGCGAGTGAATAAAAAGAAATGTAAATTACACGCAAAACATTAACGAATTAACAGACTTCATTAACTTTCGTTAATTAAAGCTGAAAATAACAGGTTAACGTGAACGGAGGTGTGAAGTTTGTTGACGGGGTAGTGGTTAACGAAGCCAACGTTTTGCATTAACTTGCCCACCTATGGTTTAATCTCATGGTTTAGTCAAACTTTAATTATTTACAGTCTCAACAAAAATATCAGCAAGTTCCATTTATTTGAATAAGATCACTGGCAGTGATTTTTTTGTTAAACCCAAAAAAGTTTTATAAAATGTTTAATATTTTGTTGACATGTTTGTTTGTTGATTTGAATTACAGTTTTAGGAATCTGATTGTTTACTTAAAAGGTTTAAAGTTTAGTGCAAGTATTGCGTATGAAGAGCCTTTTCTGAGTTTGTTTTAGATTTTTAAAGCTAATATTTTTGCAGTTTTGCGATACCAAGTGCTTGTTTACACTGGTGGAATATTGGGCAGTGACACCGACGCAAATGTTTTTATCACTATATATGGTAAAAAGGGGGATACGTCTCGCAGAACGTTAATCAAGTCTCTCAACAATGAAGTAAAATTTCAAGAATCTCAGGTAACATAATCAGACAAAATTTTACGTTGTTGGTGGCAATGTTTGAAAGTGAATGTGATTCAGTGTTTGCTGGACCAGGAATATATATAGGGCTGGGCATTTCCTTAAATGCGGAGGCTGGTTGGCATTGTTCTTAATTTGTTCTTAAACTTTGAGAGCAAAATAAACTTTCTGGTGTAGTCTGTTTCGACAAGAATAAGAGCATCGTCAGCCAATTTACAAACCCAATGAAAGAGTCAAAAGACCTTGGTTTTTCAAATCAAGATTTGTAGTGTGTCAACTAAAGACATCAAAACAGACTAAATATTGTTTTTTGTCGCATTTCAGCTTGATATTTTCGAAGTGGAAGCGGTTGACCTGGGCGAGTTGACAAAAATTGAAGTCGGTCACGACGGAGTCGGCCACGGTGAGGACGTAGTGCATGCAGGCAGGACTTAACTTGTAAAGAGTATGCTGCACCCCGCATCAAGAATTAGCATACCCCTTTTGAAATTTAGCGTACCCCCTAAGAACAATTGTGCCAGGTATTACGTGACCAAATTTTTTTCTACTTGTTCTAATTGAACATTACCTCGAGTTTGGACTGAACAACGCTTGAATTGGAGAACTGGACGTAAAGAACGGCCGAACCTTTTTTCGTCTTCATTTAGATTGTGGATGAAATAGATGGAAAATTGTACACGCAAAAACTTTTTTCCTTTTTTTTTTCATGACCTTGCTGCATACTGTACTGAAATATGTTGATTGTTGATCCCAGAATGCGTCTGGTTACAGCTGCGAATGCATCCCCCATCTAATATTTTGCAGTATGAGCGTTACATACAAGTATGTAGAACAAACTTTCTGATGCCGTTATAGAAGATCGAAATTCAACATGAAAGTTTTATTTGTTCTTGAATAAGTTTGCGTATGAAACAAAACTGAGGCTTTTGAATTTGATGAAAACGAAATTTTTTGTTGCTTAAAATTGCAATTACTCATTTAGGTAACGGTTGGTTTCTCCACAAGATTATCATCAAAGAGTCTCCGATGTCTGCAAAAGATTACATCTTCTTCTGCAACAGGTGATACATGATTGCTAATAACTTGCATTATGCTGTGCAGTGTTCAATTGTGCAAGCATAGCTAGTAATAATGCACTAAAAATCAAACTTTACAAATAATATGCGAAATTAAGAATATTCTTGAAGGAAGTGAATAATTTACTGGAAAATTTGAAAGTTAAAGAGAGTAAAATTGAAATGAGGAATAGTCATCCGCACATTTTTCATTTGGATTTTTGAGGGTCAAGATTAGGCTTTGAGGTAAGATTTGGGTTGGGATTAGATTTGGGGATAGTTTTAGAGTAAGGATTTGAGTTTGGATTAGATTTGAGTCAGAATTAATAAAGAAATAGATAGAAATTTTAGGTAAAATAGAGTCTTCCTTCTCTGGATCATAAACGAGAGGTTTTAGTGACAGATTTTATAGATGGAAATGTACATAGGTGATGCCTTGTACAACCAAATTTCATCCGAGTTTGCTGGTTACTATAGTATGTGAGGGGTTGGATATAGTAAATCATCATTCATAATGCAGTCAATATGCATGGGATCGCAATTGTTTGGTAGGTTTAAAATCTTTGAAATAAAAAGGAACCAACGATATCGTAAATCCCCAGATTTTTACCAAATTATCTTTTTTCAGATGGCTTGATGATGGCCAAGACGATGGAAAAATTGTCAGGGTCATTCAAGCGGAACGTAAGTCTTGTTGATTGATGAATTATTTTTTATTTAGTTGTTGGTTTTTATTTTGATAATCTGTCTAATACGTTGTTTTGTTGTTTGCTTTTTAAAAGATATCGCAAACTTTTCTAAAATTCAGTCACTACGTAACAGCTGTGTTGTCGAAACAACTGTTTTTAAACGTGATAAGTGAAAACAAGCAAACTAAGACAAAAATAATTTAATAGTATTAATTAAGCTTCATAGTTGGTTTGCTTCTCGGCTGTCGTGCTTTTTAGTGTCTGTAACGTACGTTTTCTGATATTCTATTACCAGAGAAAGCTTTTTTTAATAAGAACAAGGAAGTAAGTGCAGCCGAATTGGAGTGACCTTTCAAAGAACGTTTCAAAGCATAGCTTGCCATCATCATCAGCAGTTCGTCAACTAATGTCGACACAAGAAACGTTGTTTTTGAATGCAGCTTATCTGTTTTCAGTCAAAACCCTGCTCAAACATTAAATGCCACATTTGCAAAAATTAAACGAAGCAACTGCTGCTTATCCTCACTTTTCAGTAAAAAGAACTTGTTTTGTTTGTCAAGTTTCGTCGAGCGGCTTTTATGCTCTACACGAAAGCACTGTAATCGATGGTGAGCCCGAACCCATTATGCTCAAAGACTACTTTAGTGACCAAGAAAGGGGTGGTTCTGAGTTAGAACTCAAAAATCTCGCATCAACTCCCTCTGTAAAAGCGTCACCCAGTCCCAACCTCAGCCCTATCCCAACTCCTGAAGGGGGTTTATCGGATAGTGATGTCAAACGCACCATCACAACCTACTTAAGCTTAAAGCGGAAAGAAAGCTCGACCAGCCAGTCTTCTATTCCGAAGCTTTTGAGACATTTTTCCAACACTTCTGCAAAATCGCCGCCTCCGACCGCTTTGTCCAGACCTTTGACGTCATCTACGCGCCCTGTGACGCCGTCGACGCAAACGGGTACGTCATCGAACCACGAAAAGAAAACTGTACCGGCCGACCATACGGGAATTGGTGAAGAAGGTTCCGATTAGGAGTTATTGCAGTGCTCAGTAACAATCTAAATCAAGTTCTAACCCACAATTAACCTGTTCTTATTGATTTTTACTTCATTTTGTATCATACTCTTTCTGAAATCATGATATTGTATTGTAATTAATCTTGAAACGTTTGACTCAAAAAGTTAAAACTATCCAGTAATTTCTTTTTCTTATTGACAGAAACAGCCATTTACATAACATCATACCCTTTGGATAATGAACTTATTGAAAAACTGGTACCTAGCCAAGCCAAAATGAAATTGACCAATCCAGCTGTAAATGTAAAATCTGGTAGTTCAAGTGCGTCCTCTGCTCAAGATAAACAAGCTTCCAAACTTCCACTTTTCAAATTCAACGTCTCAAGCGAAGAAAAACACTCTTCAAACGGCCAACGCTGGGCTTTAAAACCAACAATGGCTAGAAGAAAAAACATATCAAGAAAAACAACCAAAACCGCGAGAAAAAAATCGCCTTCGAAAAGAAGCTTTATTCGTAGAAAAGTGAAGCCTAAAAGTATTCCCAAATCCGATGGAGATAGCATTAAAAGTTCTTCATCCATTCCAAGTTCTGACAATCCTGTAAATGTTCTTCCTAAACTTTCTCCTACAACGGAATCATTTCTTCAGAGAAATAGACTAAATGTGATAAACCATGCTCCTACGTTTCTTTCTGCCGAAGACGAATGGTCATCTTCTAGGCTAACCTCATCGGAAAGGGTTAAACGAGAAGACGAGCTGCGAAGAGTTAATTCAAACTTGGAATATTTTATTCCCGCATTCCTTCAAAATTTCAATATGTAAAAACTGATTTGGTTTATGCCATTCTTGCCAAATTGGTCACTGCCGAACTAATAGTGATCCGAAAAAGACGATTACTGCCTTTTCAATACACTGGTGAAGCTGCTACTTGCATGCTTGATTAGCCTATAGAGCGCATTTACGCCGCCCGCGAAGTTAAGCCCACACAATAATTGACGATAGTTTGCGCTTATTGCAACATTTTGCCTAATATTTAGTTCGTTTGGTGTGTTTCTTTGTTTCTTTCATTCTAAACTTATGGGGTGTAAAAGGACATCAAAAAGAACAGCAAAAACGCTTAAAAAGTCTGTAACGCTTGTCTGGACAAAGCAAAACAGTACAGTTACAAACTGGGCAAACTATAGAGTCGATGTCGTCATTTTACGCCTTACTTTGCTTCGCGTGTGGTGTAAATGGCCATAGCAGAATGGTTATTAGTTGGTGCAAGAACCTTGTGTCTCGAAGAATGCTTAGGCAGAGCAACGACTGCGGTAGATTTCTGAAGAAAAGAGCAGATTGTGTTTTTGTGGAAAAACGTTGCGATAGCCCAAATATCTGATTTATACCTTTGGTACTTTTTGTGGTAATGGAAAATACTATTAGATATAGAAGATTTTCGACATTTTTACTAAACTACTTTAAAAGGGCATTCAAATCGAAAATGTTTTGCTCGGTTTTCTCTCAAAAAAATTTTGACAGATCAGAATACACGCTTCACCAAAATTGAGCTTTCTACGACCTACCGTTTCCACGAAATGGCAATTTAAATCTCCCCTTAGAAAGGATTTTCCCTTAAGAAATCTTGCCAGGGTTGCCAACTACAAACAAAATTATAAAAAGTTACTGCATGTTTGTAACTCTCAGTAAGCATTTTCGACAATGTTGCTGTCAGAACAAAGTAAAGGGTTAGAACTGTAAATTAGCTGCTCTTCTGGTAAATTCAAGTCAACTTTTCAAAAATTAATCTTCTGTCACAATACGGACAAAATGGCAACACTGAAGTAAGAGGAAAACTGTTAACTTTGAAATGCAATATCTTGAAAACGGCAAGACGTAGAAAGTACGAATTAGGTGAGAATGGATTTTGGGCTTTTCGCAACATTTTGGTCAACGCCGAAAAACTTGACTTGAATGCCCCTTTAAGGTTATTGCTTCAATGAGAATTGCATGTTACATGATTCTTTCAAAAATTCATTAACTTTATTGTATGACTTTTCTGTAAACTGCTCTGCTACTATAACTGTCTACAACAATCTGTTCTCGATAGAACTCCTTCTTGTTTCACTCATTCTTAAACTTTTTTTCCCAAATTCTTATAGTTAGCTTGCTTTTTTCCTGTTTTTATATTAACTTCTATATCGAATATGCTTGCCAATGTGATTGTTAGCGTAGTTTATTCTGTAGACCGATAAAAATTATGTTTGTATTTTTTTGTTACATCTATAGCTATAGCCAAACCAATTTGTGCGGGCATTTTCTCATTAGAGGGGCATTGAGGTCTAATTTTAACTCATTTATTGCCACATAAAACAAAATTGTATTCTTTAAAAAATTTTTTAGGCTGATTTTGAAATCCTTCGCTTCTACATCGAAAGATATTTGCATTTTTTCCCCCGCTATTTGTAACAGTTTTTCCATTTTTGAAAATAACTTTTGAATTGACCATTAGGTGTCGCTCGTGTGGACGCAACGATAATCAACCTTTTTACATGAGGTTTTGCAATGGTGTTGATGAAAACTTTCAACACGATTTCGTCATAAATATTGGTTATTGCATCACAGAAGCTTGTATCACAAATAATATTACCTGATAAAAGTATTCATAACAACCGTGATATCTTTTATGACGAAATGGTGTCAATTTTTTTCATGAACACCTTTGTAAAGCCTCATGTAAAAAGATTGAATGTTAGGAAAACATAATTACTGTGGTTACAAGAAAGAATAAATTATCCCAAACCTAATCCTAATCTAGACTCTTTATAATGAAAAATATTCTTTAGTTTTGTTTTTATTCTCTTTAGCTTAAAGTTTTTGGTGAAATAGCTGTGTAGGTCTATATGACAAAAGCCAAAATTATAAATGTTATCCGATCGGCCTAGACATATTTTTCAAGTTTCTTTCTAAGTGCACCAAATCGAGTATCTTATGTGTTAAAAGAAGAAAATTCAAACCAACAAGCCTATTAAAAACACACCTTTTTTTCCAAACCCCCAGCAGAAGCTTGGAAAAACACATTCCAACTCCAAAACCTACCACATAACTAAGTCGGTTTGAAACCGTTTATGCAAATTTGGTGCTGCCATGTTGCCGCAGCCGGATTTTAGTCCTGTAAAGTCAAAATCTTTCTCTTTAAAGCTATTTAACATCAAACAATGAAAAAACGGGACAAAAACGTTGGTAATCAATTATTTTTTATATACTTTAGTGTTAAAATTCAAAAATTAAAGTGCAGTGCCCCTTTAAAAGATGAATGCAGTTACAGTATATCGTTGATAATTGAGAAATCTTTGCAATATTTCTTGGAAGTAAAAATGTAGATTATGTAGCTAAGTTTGAAATACAAATTTAATGCTTCTACCTGTATTTTGCAGTAACTCACGAAGATGAAATGATCGAAGAGATTGTGCCAGGTTTGTTTGTTTTTTCTTTTTTGTAATAACTTTCTTTTTCAAGCGTTCGTGCGTAAAACCACCTTATCTAATTCTAACAAAACTGGTTGTATAATGGTACACTCTTGCACCTGTTTAATCCAGACGCACGATTCCAAAGTCGCTTAGATTTTTGAGGAACCCAATATTAATTTTTGTCAAATTATAAATAGTTCTACGTGCTTAAAACCTCTACAAATTTATGTGTATAACTATACTCTTCTTTTGATTCTCTTCTAACAAAATTTATTGTTTTATTTGTAGTACTGGTTCAACGAGACTTTACAAAATTATAAGTTTTTACATCTTTTGTTAATTTCCCTCCGTGACGATTTATATTTATTTACTTGGGTTTGATATTTTGGTGCATGTTGAGTTTAATTTTATCTATCTACCTTGCAATACGTGCCGGTAGTTTCCCGTAGCTTTTAACTTGACTTGTTTGTACTGTACAGAAGGAAAATTTAAAGTTCTCGTAACAACTGGCAATCAGTCACCTAGCAGCCCTTGTCCCCAGGATGCTAGTGTGTCGTTAGTGATTTATGGTGAAGACGGAAAAACTGGTGAAATCTTGTTGAAACCGGTCCAAGAAGAAGGTGAATCACAAAAGATGGAGTTCTTCAAATCAGGACAAACAGATGAATTTCAAGTAAGATCTAGATGAATAGCACAGTGCTGTTTAACATGGAGTAAAACTACAGTAAATCAAGATCTATTTTGTCTTTTTGTATATGACAGTATATTCCCTGACTACTCTATATACATGATATTATACCGGGGGTATAACCTAATATTATTATTTTTGATTGATTTACGAAATCTTTTTCTACAGTACTTACTTTAATAAGGTACTTTATAACTATAGTTTATGGGTTTTATGCGTTTCACTTAAAAAGAGCTAACATTTTAGCAATATCTTGAAATTTAAGTTTGACGTTAAGCATATTTTACATTTTAGAACCAGGTTTTTCAGTTCAAAAATTTATACGTTTACATATCATGTCTCAGACGGCTCTCTTTTCAGATTGACGTCGCTGATGTAGGTAAAATTTACAAAATCCGCTTGACTCTTGAGTATGAAAGTGTATGGAGGGGTTGGTTTGTCGAAGAAATTATTTTAGAAGAAAGTGAAACGAAACAGCAAGTCATATTCAATTGTAATCGGTAAGTTTACTTGTTTTGGCAATTCTCTTTTAGTAATTTTACACTAAAAATGAAATCATGAAATTCATTCTGGAGAATGGAAATTAGTTTTAGCATTGCTCAATAGAAAATCATGCAAAATACGTTAACTCTCTTGTTTCTTGCATTTTGTTTGTTCATTATAAATATCATAGTTTGTTTGGGCATACTGTACTGTACAAACAGTAATTTATAAAAATCATGAGCTTCTTCATGTTCTCTCAACAACGGTTTTTCTCCCCATTTTTACAAAAACATAAATATGAATGATAAAAGATTGCCCAAATCTGTAAATTTTTCGGAGGCTAAATTCTTGAAATGTTGAATCTTTTATAGTTGTTTGTTGTTTTTGCAAGGTGGTTGTCCAAGACCGAAGATGATCGAGAAACAGTCAGAGAATTCGCTGTAGCGCGAAGCGACGCTGATTCTATTGCAGGTAACTGTGTTTGAACATGTTATGTCTCTTTGTTGACAATTTAGAAACTTGTACACTGTTCCTTTTAATGTTGAACGTCAAGCAAAGAACCTGTGATTATCAATTTTTACTTTGGTTTGACCCGATAGGAAATCGAGCCCAAGTCTGCTGCTTCAGTAGCAGACGCTATATCCACTCGACCTCTGACAAGATTATTTAGCCCTAATTTTAACATCTGCCTCCTAAACGTCGCAACTCCCAACGCATAAACGGTGCTACATCTAAATTTCATCGCTTAACGCTGCCGCGTCGAACTAATTGTGCGCTTGGTGTTGCTTTACTCACGTTAGACGCGGCCAGACTGTATATTTAATTTTCTGATTACTGAACTAGCACGTTTATTATTGTTTTCAGTAAAAGTTTATTGCGTCAACGTAACGACTGGTGATCGTCCGGCTGCGTCAACTGACGCAAACGTTTACGTAACATTGCGTGGAGAACGTGGCGACACCGGGCGACGAATGTTAACGTCAAAACTTAAAGAAGCTGTATTTCAAGTTAGTATACCAGGCAGAAATACAAAATTATGCAGATATAAAGTGTTCATATCTCAACTAAATCTAAATTTTCAACAAAGGTTGAACCCAACCCACATGCTATATTTGGTATTCCCGTGATATCCGGTTTAGAAGTTAAGTAAGGGGGTATTTTGTCCCTCGTATCAAATGCGCTGGTCAGATAGGCTGTGTCATTAATTTTGGTAACTTTTTTGGCGATTTTCTATCCTAAGACCGCATAAGCAAAATATTAGTTTTGTTGCAACAAATTAACCTTGTGTTTAGCGAAACCGAACGTCAGCTTTCAATGTGGAGGCGGTGGATCTGGGAAAACTCACTGAAGTTATCGTCAGTCATGATGGTCAAGGTTATGGTGAGTTTATAGAATTTCAACTGTCTTAAAATTAGCAAGGCATTTCTAAAAAAATTTTTATTTCTTAGATATTTGTTCCCTTTTAACCTTTGATGTTTGAATATTAAGCTGTTATTTTTTATGTCTAATACGCGTAACTGCTTCTTCTAACGTTGCACAGTTTTTTGAAATTACAAACAATTACTGTTTGTTTCGTTGCTCATTTAAAGATACTGCTCGAGATGGTTATTCTTAAAGAAGTGAAAACTACTTGAGGTAATAAAGAGGTGCCCCCAACCTTGTTCTACTATTCCCTTTATCTCCGAAAATAGATTTAATCCGTTTGAGTCCGTACCATTAGCAACCCTGCGTTTGGAAATTTCGTGGCATCAGAAAGAGATGGACTTTGCAAAATTTCTAGCAGAATAAGCAACGCGATGTTCGATATTCTGCAAGAAATTTTGCAAAGTTATCTCTTTCTGATGTCACGAAAGCTCAAACGCAAAGTTGCCAATGGTACGGAGTCAAACGGATCAAATCTATTTTTGCAAATAAAGGGAATAGTGGAACAAGGTTTGCGGCACCTATTTATTTCCTCAAGTAGTTCTCATTTCTTCAGTAAAATCGATCTTGAGCAATAGGTCAAGCTTTCCCCTTATTTTTGTTTCTTTTAGGTGCAGGATGGTATTTGGAAAAAGTAACGGTAAAAGAAAGTGAATTGGCCACAGCAGAATGGGTATTTCCTGCTCATTGCTGGCTCGATGATCATGTTGGAGATTGTAAAACTGTTCGAAAATTGAAGTTGCTGGGACATTTTAAGGTCAAAGAGGAAGCCAAAGAACAAACTGCTGCTTTCAATCGTGGTAAACATCACTCCTTTTAAGAGCATTTAAGCTTTAAATTTTTGAATTCAAAACTTGAATCTTCTCAAGGAAGAAGTATGTACTATTTTGTTGTTTCTCGCTGTTTATCTATTCGATCCCTAATGATTTGAACCAATTATATTTAGTAAGTAATCGTAAAAATATTTTTAAACGTAACAAAGTGACAAATAGGATATTTGAAAAGATACTGATCGAGATTGGTTTATTGAAGAAGTGAGAACTACTTGATGTTATGAAGACTGAAAAGGTTCCTAACCTTGTTCCACTATTCCCCGTATTTGCAAATTTAAATTTAATCCGTTTGACTCCTTCCATTGGCGACCTTGCGTTTCGAACTTTCGTGACATCAGAAAAGGATGACTTTTCAAAATTTCTTGCCGAATATCGAACATTGCAGTGCTTATTCTGCTAGAAATTTTGTAAATTCATCTCTTTCTGATATCATGAAATTTTGAAACGCAGAGTTGCTGATGGTACGGAGTCAAACGGATTAAATCTATTTTCGCGGACAGCGGGAATAGTGGAACCAGGTTTGGGGTACCTATTTATTACCTCACGAAGTTCTCATTTCTTCAATATAACCGATCTCGAGCATTATCTCTTCAAGGCAAAATTAAGTCGATGAAATGTTGCAAAAGAAAAATATATGAATCACATATTTGACAGAGTCTGACCAATATGACGTCACGGTTATGGTTGATGAAGTGATGACGCAAGGTAACAGTGAAGCGAACTTGGTTGGAACTGTTTATGGAACTACCGGACAAAGTCAATCCATTCCTTTGGGAAGCTGGCGTCCCGGAAGAGAAAAAACATACTATACAAAAGCGAATTTAGCAGAAATTGGAGACGTAGCAAAACTTCGGTATGCAATTTAACCTCTATTATATTCAATCCATGTACTATATCATGCAATCTTTTTTTTATATTAAATTGCGCAATATATGTTTGAATAATACATTTGAATAATTTGGAAAATACAGTAAAATTTCCAAGTGATTTTATTATGTATTCTGGTGGGACTTTATCGTTATCGAGCATCTCTTTTGAGTGTCGTTGATCTTGTACACAAGTCCTAAAAACACGAGTCGAAAAAGACACCAGTCCTGAACAACACTAGTCCTAATGAAGACGAATCCAAACGTACATGAGTCCTAACGCACACGAGTCTTAAAGGACGCGAGTCCTAATGGGCACAAATCTTGAAAGAAACGTGTCCTAAAAGACGCGAGTCCGTTAGGGCTTGTACACTTCAGAACTCATTTCCATTAGAAATTGTCTTTTTAAGGCTCGTGTTTTTAGAACTCGTGTCCGGATGCCTAGTGTCGTTGAGACCAAATACTCTATCTTCTAAGTGGAAGATTTTAGTTAAGTTCAAAAGTCAGTTTTTGCAGAAATATGTTTATTCCTATGTTAATAATAAATGTTTTTCTACGGAAAACAGCACTGTTTTGCAGTTGAAATAGTTGTAACTGTATTTTGATATTAAATCGTTTTTGTTTTAGAGTCGAAATGGAAGATTCGCATTTAGACCAAAACGTATTTTTGAAATCAGTTCAGTTTGAAAGTGTTTCTGGATCCGGAAGTTACGAATTTAACTTCGTTCGTTATTTCCGGTCTTCAAGCGGCTCAACTGTCAAAGAACTTCCGATAGTCAGTGGCCAAAAGGCTTATCAAAGACGTAAGAAACGTCATTTTTCTTGTTTCTCTTCAGATGCTTAGTTGACTAAATAAAGTGCTCAATCACGAAGAGTGAGAGCGAATATCAAATCAAATCTCTCGTTATACTCGCTGTATTACCCCGAATCGTGCAAAGAGTTTGTGAATCCCGTCTTCGTCATTGTGCCCGGGTAACACAGCTTCTTTCAAAGAAATGTTGCAGCGGTGGCGAGCCATTGGTAACACTGTGTCCGATTTGACCGGACCGAGATTTGAACCTCAGACTTCCCGTTCCAGAGACGAACGCGTTACCGCTCGATCAACTGGCCGGCGTCTCATTTGATGTACAATAATAGAGCGAATATCACATGGAATGTGATGAAAATGAGCACAAATCGATTTAAATTTTTTGCAGAAACACAGCACACAGTTTCCTGAAGCTTCAGTATTGTTGAAGCACTTCGAATTTGAGCGTTATTTGCAAAGACCGTATCGGGCCTCAAAAATCACGAAGAAATATGATCATTAAGTTGTTGTCAAAATGAACTAGAATTTCAAGACGTGAGGTCTTTGTGAACTGTTAAATTAGTTCTGCCGATTTCAATTTAGGAATAATTTAACTTCTGAAGAAATATTTCTTTAATTTTATACAACGTGTTTGTTCATTTCAGTTGTAAGCTATCTGATCAGTGTCAACATGCAACTAATTGACGAAGAAATCCCATCGCAAGGAAACCTGGAACTAAAACTAACCGGAACAAATGGCGATTCTGGATACCGCGTTCTCTTCCGAGGGTGAATTTCTTTCTAATTAATTTTTAGCCGGTGATAAAAGTGTACGAAATCGATACTCAAGAGTATTTCCAATTTCTTTATTCTGATAATCAATTTGAGATGTTATAAGTATTTTCTATAACCTCTGTCCTTTACTCAATTGCTATGGCAGAGAGAATCCATTTTGCAATGCATCTTTCCATGCACTTTGTTGCCAGCTAAAACAACTTTTAGCAGCAGATAAACCATGTACTTTTTTGCTTTTCTAACACTCTGATACTGTTTTGTTTAGTTTTCTTCGTTACTTTTTCACTTGTTTTAAGGATAGTGAACATGATGTAAAAAGTGTGAAAGGTCAAAAATCTCAAAAAGCTTCATAAATGTTTTTCTTTTAGAATGGATGGGTTGAGTGCAAGCAGAAATAGCGATGGCTACGTGTTCGAACTTGAAAGCGTTGACCTCAAAGAACTGCAGGATGTTTCATTGAAATACTCCACTGATGACGTCATTGATGGTAATTTTTAAGGGAGTAACTACGTATTTCAATGAAAATTTTTAAGCTAAATAAATTAAAACAAAAATGAGAAATATTCTTCCGCGCATTTTTCATTTGCTTTTTTAAGGGTCAAGATTAGATTTTGGGTTAAGGTTAGATCTGGGATTAGTTTTAGAGTAAGGATTTGAGTTTGGGTTGGATTTGGATCAAAATTAAAAAAGTAGATAAAAATTTCCAGTGAAAAACTCGTTTCTAATTTTTAATTGTATTTTTTAATTTGTACGTTTGAGCCACTGTTCTTGAATTTTTTAGACGGCGGCTGG